>PVIA01012927.1:0-35021 GCA_004024845.1 Tonatia bakeri
TGCTCTGTGTCGGCTTTCAGTCCCTTCCACTGCTTCCCCCAAGCAAACTGGGCCTTTCTGGTGCTGAGTCCTGTGTGGGTGGGCTTGTGCACGTTTTAGGACCCTGTGGGTCTCTCCAACGAACTCTCCTGTGAGGCTGGGAGTTCTTCCTGGCACCTCATTCCCCACAGGTTGAGGCTTTATTTCCCAGCCTTGGGACCCTGGGTTGCTCAGTCTGTCTCACTCCCCAATTTCACCTGGTTTATCTATATGTGAACGTGGGACTGTCGGGTCAGGCAGCTGCCTTGCGTGCAGCGCCTTGCTTCACAGTCGCCACCTCACTGGGTCTGCCCATGGCTACCCTGCACCCAGGATCTGCCAGCTGCCTTCTGTGCGCCCAGGGTCCTCCTGCTGTGGTCTTGCATGCCCAGGATGCCTTAAGCGCCTGGTGCCACCGCTTTTTGTGCCATGACCCCACTCCACCCTTCCTACTGGTGTGGATGAATGTGTCTATTTTAACTCCTTGGTTGTCTGACTTCCATACAGTTCAATATTCTATCAGTTCTGGTTGTCATTTTGTTTCTAAATTGTTGTTGTCCTTATTTTGGTTGTGCAAGCAGGCACAGCGTGTCTACCTACACCTCCATCTTGGCCTGGAAGTCAGCTGCCTGCATTTTAACCAGATCCCTGTGAAGCTTGAGAAGTGCTAAGTCAGACACCATTATGCCCTCTGTGAAATGAAAAGATAAGGACTTGCCTAAAGTTACCATTATTGGCTGCAGAAACCCTCTAGTTCTGAGAGGTTGCAACCCTGACTTTGTATGAGTTCTAAATGGCATAATTGGACTCCTCCAGCCCATTGTCCAAACAAGAGCCTTTCACAGATGGACTGCCTAATTGAGATCTGTGTAAAATTTAGTTTTGCTTCAGCTGGGGTTTAGACTGTTAAGGTAAAACCTGTCAGACAGAATATTGAGCTGAGAGGGCCATGCTACTCAGAAGAGAGTGGCATGAGAAAGAGGCCCAGGGAAACAGTCAGCTGATGCTGGGGACTCACAGTGGATTTACAGAAACATGAAAGGACTTTTACTTATGAGGACATGAGGCTGAGAGCCACTGGTTGCCGTGTGTCCATCCTGAGGAAGTCTCCGTATTCAGCAGGATCCATGTTTTCATGCCAGGCCCGGTAAGCTGTGGAATTCAGTCTCACCAGTGAGTCCCCTCAGCTCTACCTTCAAAATCCATCCCATCCAACCGACCCCCACCTCCACTGCCACCACCCTGTTCCAACCCCAAATTATTGTTCTCCTGGACCATTTCAAAGCCCTCCTAATTGTCCTGCCCAGTTCTATGCTAGTCCCTCCAGAGACTTGTTTCAAATTGAAGATAGATCATCTTTCACCTGCTATTTTAAAACTGTCCAGAGACTTCACGTCACACCAAGAATAAAATTCAGACTCCTTACCATTGTCAACAAGATTGAGCAAGGCCTGGCCCCTGCCCCCTGCCCTGTCTGCATGCTGTATTGCTCTGTCCTCCCTCTCTGAGCAGCATCGTCCTCATTGTTCCTAGAAAATGACAAACTTGCTGTTTGCTGTGCCTGGAACACACTCACCTAGATACTGCATGGCCCTCTCCCTCTTTCCATGTGGTCTCTGCCCACGTGTCACCTTTTTAGGAGAGGTCTTTTCTGACCATCTTCTCCAGAGTACACCTGCCCGCCACTCTGTCCTCTCATCACTTACTGAAACTTTGCTTTTAATTCATTTGCTGTCTTGTTCATGGTCTGTCTCTCCCCAGAACAGGTCAGAATTCATAGTAGGTGTTTAAAAAGCTTTGTGGAATGAATGATGACCGAGTATTTCCTTCAGGGTTAGAAGATTCTTTTTAGACACTAGGGTTGTAGTTTGTGACTGTGGCAAAGAGCCTGACCTCTCTAAGCCTCAATTTTCTCATCTGTCTGGTGAAAGGTTTGATTTCTATTTCTGACAATATAGTCTGAATGCCATTGTATAATAAAACTGAATTTTAAAGCTTCTCAAATTTTGGGGTACTACATCACAGTGATCCCCTTAAAAGATATTGTTGAGTTTTAAGTGTAAGAGAACTTGGTAGGAGACCAAGCAGAGATAGAATCATTTTGTAACGGTATAAACTAGGACTGTAACAGCTGCCTAACTGACTACCCTGAATTTTAGCTAAAACAACAACCATTTTGTCTTCATCTCCTCTGGCTCCGTGGGTCAAGAATTTGGACGGGACACAGCACACAAGACTCATCTTCTCCATGATGTCTGAGTCTCTCAGTGAGGAGGAGGCAAATGGCAGAGACAGGCTGGACATCTCTTTCTTTTCATGTGTTCCAAGACGCCTCCATATGGTCTTTCCATGTGATTTCTCCAGCATGGAGGCCTCAGCATAGTCCAGCTTCTGATGTGGCGGCTCAGGGCTCCAAGAGCGAGCGTCCAAGAAGCACCAGTAGAAACTGTAAGACTTTTAATGACCTGATCTCAGAAATCCCAAGATGACACTTATGCTGCATTCTGCTGGCCAAGCAAGTCACTAAAGCCATTTTAGGTTTGAGAGGATGGATGGCAAATAACCTACAGCCATCTTTAGAGTACCAAGCTGGAGGATTGGCCTAGCTTTGTTTTAATATCTATGTAGAGATAGGAGGGGCCTTGGGCCTATGGAAGGGATAAGTCAGAACTGAAAGTTTTCATGAAGCTGAGACTTGAAGGGCTATTCCACACTGTAGTCCCGAGTAGAAGGATAGACCTGCAAGCACAGAGAGATGACAGGAAAGCTTGTCTGTCTTGCCCTGGGTTCTTGGTGAGGAGAAATCTCCCTTGGGAGTTTGAAACTATCCGAGGACCTGTCCTCATGGGTTTAGGGTTTGAGTTAACACATCTTGCATGGTCTGAGTATCCTTAGCTGAGAGATTAACATAAAAGTTTGCCCTGGGCTACTGTTAACTTCTAGGGCATCTATCAGAAATTATTCCAGTCTCTCTGAAGGTCTCAGTATATATCATATGAAATTAGCTCCCAAGAACATGAATTCACATTTCAAAATTTCAAAACACATGGGGCAACAACCCCCATAGCATAATAAATACTACAGGCAGCAGGATTAAGCTCCACCCCTGACTAACTAAATAATATGCTTATATTATTTAGTATATAACATGCAAATATTATGCAATATATAAATAACTATTATATATAGTATAACTATTACTTAGATACCTTTGAATAAGTCTTTTTAAAATGAAAAAATAAATAAATGAAAGAATTGAAAATATAAGTAGACAGCAGATCCTGGGGACAGAGGAATGAGCCCATTAGAAAAAGAAGCAATTCCAAAAGTAAAAAATAAAGGACTGAAATTAAAATTCCAATGGGTAGTTTTAAACAATGAGGAATTGAACACCAAGGGAGTGATGTTTTCCATGCTGCATCTTGAAGTTAGAGGGGATCTTAGTGATCTCAGGCTGTTGTTTGACAGACAGGGAAGGCAGGATCAGAGAGATTAGGTCATTCATGGAAGTCACCAGCCTGATTGACTGGGCCAAAACTTGAAGCGGAGTCTCCAGTTTCTGAAAGTGTTTAGATGTGGAAGAAAGAGAAGCTTTGTTTTATGTGGTTAAAGGGTTGGACTAGGACCAGTGAGTGACTAGAAGACAAATTGTTGGCTTGATAGAAGGAAAGGGTTTACAGTAATTGGTGCTAATGTGAGGCAGTGAGCTCCAGGATTCAAACCCTAAGACCTTCCAACTGTAAACTCATGATTTTAATCATTTCCCTCATAGTGGTTGAGGAAGAGAGGTAAGAGTTACTGGAAAGATTCTTCTTTTCAGTAGGTAGGCCTTCCATTGTTTCAAGATTGATTGATTCATTTATTGATTCATTGCCCCACTATTGACCACCTGCTTAGTGCCAGGCACTGTACTGGGAACCACGGATATAAAGACAAATGAGTTTCTGTTCCATCTTTGAGAAGTTTATGAGGTTACATAGCCAATCAGTGAGAAACTTGGATTTGAAGCCAGGGTTCTTCCTGCCTGGACAGTGCTCTTTCCATTGGTGTGTATTTTGTGAGTGTGCGTGAACAACTTTCCTGGCTTTGGTTGGAAATTGTAGGAAGGAGCCCTTTCAGCAGGGGAAGCAGGACACTGACATGTGAAAAGATTAAGCTGCTGCATCTCTTTGCCTGGGGGACACGATGGCATCCAGTGCTGGAAGAAGAGAGAAAGCAGAGGAGATGGTGTCCTAAGTGAAGACAATATGGGATAAAGAGATAAGTGAGCTTGGGCATCTTTCCCCACTATTTAGTTGACTATTGCAGCTCTAAGAGATGACTACAAACTTAGTGTCTTGAAACAACACAAATTTAGTCTCTTACAGTTCTGGAGGCCTGAAGTCTGAAATGTGTTTTGGGAGGCTAAAATCAAGGTGTTGGCAGGACTGTTGCTTTCTAGAAGCTCCATGGGGAGAATCCTTTCCTTGCATCTTCCAGCTTCTAGTGCCTATTGACATTCCTTGGCTTGTGGCTGCATCACTCCAATCTCTGTTTCCTTGGTCACACTGTCTTCTTTTCTGTCTTCATAGCTTCCTGCACTTCTTTTGTTTTACTAGGATGCTTGTGATTACATCTAAAGGCCCCTGGATAACCAAGGATAATCTCCCCATCTAAAATCCTTAATTTAGTTAAATCTGCAAAGTCCTCGTTTTGCCATGTAAGGCAACAATTTTATGATTCTTTGTGATTCAGTCTAGGAAGGTTATGTATTTCTAAGAACTTGTCAGTTTCTTCTAGGTTATTCAATTTGGTGGCATATAATTTTCATAATATTCTTGTATATAGTCCTTTGTATTTCTCTGGTGTCCACTGTAACTTCTCTTACATTTCTGGTGTTGTTTATTTGAATCTTTTTTTTCCTTAGTGAGTCTAGCCAGAGGTTTGTCCATTTACTTGTCTTTTCAAAGAACCAGCTCTTTGTTACATTATTTTTTTATTATCTTTTCTCTATTTTGTTCTGTTCTGCTCTAATTTTATTGTTTATTTATTTCTACTGACTTTGGGCTTCATTTGTTCTTCTTTTTCTAGTTCTTTAAGGTGAAATGTTAGGTTGTTTATTTGAGATTCTTCTTGTTTTTTTGAGGAAAGCTGTAATGATATAAACTTACCTCTTATTACCACTTTTTGATATTGTATTGTCATTCTTATTTGTCTCTATCTTTTGGTCTCTTTTTTAAATTTCTTCTCTGACCTGGTCATTGTTTAGTAGTGTGTTGTGTAATCTCCACTTATTTGTGGTTTTTCTAGCTTTCTTTTTGCAGTTGATTTCCAATTCCAAAGCACTGGGGTCAGAGAATATGCTTGGTATGAGTTCTGTCTCCTTAAATTTGCTAAGGCTAGTTGTGCTGCCCGGCGTATGGTCTGTTCTTGAGAATGTTCCACGTTCACTAGAGAAGAATGAATACTATAGTGTTCTGGGATGAAAAAGCTCTATAAATATTGATTATGTCTAAATGGACATAATGTGCTATGTAAAGCCAATATTTCCTTACTGATTTTCTGTTTGGATTATCTATTCATTGATGTCAGTGGGGTTTTTAGTCCCTTTTTATAATTGTGTTTTGGGCAGTTTCTTCCCTTAGTTCTGTTAGTAGTTGCTTTAGGTATTTTGGTGTTCCCAGGTTTGGTGCATATACATTAAATAAGTGTTATGTCTTCTTGATGTGTTATCCCCTTTACCGTTATTAAGTAACCATCTATGTCTGTTGTTACCTTTTTTAAATCTTGAAATCTACTTTGTCAGGTATAAGTAAGACTACACTGGCTTTTCTCTGGATGCCATTTGCTTGGAGTATCATTTTTCACCCTTTCACTTTGAGACCATGTTTGTCCTTGCAGCTGGGATGTGTCTTCTGAAGGCAGCATGTAGTTGGGTTTTATTTTCTGATCCAACCTGCTACTCTGCACATTTTATTTGGTGAGTTCAGTCCATTTACATTTAGGGTGATTATTGATATATGAGGATTTCCTATAGCCATTTTATCCTTTTTCTTTTTTTGTAGCTCTCTGTCTCCACTGTTTATTTTCCCTTGTTTTTCTGTCAGTTATTTTATTTTTTAATTTTTCTTAATGATTATGCTCTTATAGTTGTCCTGATTTTTCCCCTTTGCCCCACTGCACCCAGTACCCTGCACTGGCTCAGGCAAACCACACACCATTGTTCATGTCCCTGGGTCATGCATATAAGTTCTTTGGCTACTCCATTTCCTGTACTGTAGTTTACATCCCCATGGCTCTTCTGTAACTACCTATTTGTACTTCTTAATCCCCTCACTTCTTCATCCATTCTCCCCGTCCTGCTCCCATCTGACAACCATCAAAATGCTCTCCGTATCCATGATTCTGTCTCTGTTCTTGTTTGCTTAGTTTGTTTTTTAGATTCAATTGTTGATAGATACAAATTTATTGCCATTTTATTGTTCATAGTTTGGATCTTCTTCTTTTTCTTAAATAAGTACCTTTAACATTTCATATAATAATGGTTTGGTAATGATGAACTCCTTTAGTTTTACCTCGTCTGGGAAGCTCTTTATCTGCCCTTCTATTCTAAATGATAGCTTTGCTGGGTAGAGCAATCATGGCTGTAGGTCCCTGCTTTTCATGACTTTGAATATTTCTTGACAATCCTTTCTGGCCTGCAAAGTTTCTTTTGAGAATTCAGCTGACAATCTTATGGGAACTCTCCTGTAGATAACTAACTTCTTTTGTCTTTCTGCTTTTAAGATTCTTTCTTTTATCTTTAACCTTTGGCATTTTAATTATGATGTATCTTGGAGTGGGCCTCTTTGCATCCATCTTGTTTGGGACTCTCTGTGCTTCCTGGACTTGCATGTTTATTTCCTTCATCAAATTAAGGAAGTTTTCTTTCACTATTTTTTCAAGTAGATTTCCAGTTTCATGCTCTTTCTCTTTTCCTTCTGACACCCTATGATGCAAATGTTGGACCTCTTGAAGTTGTCCCAAAGCTGCTTATACTATCCTCATTCTTTTTGGATTCTTTTTTCTTCTTGTTGTTCTGATTGGTTGTTTTTGCTTCCTTATGTTCCGAATCATTGATTTGATTTTTGGCTTCATCCACTCTACTGTTATTTCCCTGTAAATTGTTCTTTATTTCAATTAGTGTATCCTTTGTTTCTGACTGGATCTTTTTTATGTTGCTGAGGTCCTCACTAAGTTCCTTGAGCATACTTGCAACCAGTGTTTTGAACTCTGCATCTGATAGATTGCTTTTCTCCATGTCGTTTAGGTCTCTTTCTGGAGTTTTGATCTGTTCTTTCATTTGGGCCATGATTCTTTATCTCCTTATTTTGGCAGGCTCCCTGTGTTTGTTTCTATGTTTTACATAGAGTTGCTTTGACTCAGTGCTTTGTTTGTGTGGCCTAATGTAGTAGGTGTCCTGTAGGGTCCAGTGGCACAGCATCCCCTACCAACTAAGTAGGGTACTCGATGTGTGCCCTTCATGTGGGCTGAATACACCCCCCTCTTGCAGTTGAGCCTCGGTTGCTGTTGGCAGGTCAATCGGAGGGATTTACCCAGGCCAGTGAGCTGCAAGGATTGGCTATAACAAATGACCATGAACCTCCACTCTCCATGGAGAATTAGCTGTGCAAGGGCAGGGTGGTGGTGCTCCAATGTGGTCTGTAGGTGTCCACTGAGTGCACTGGCCCTGAGATTCCCCAGGGAGTACAGGCCAAGGTCAGCCCCCACCTGTGTTTTGCCCGAGGACACCCTGCTTGAGCTATAAAGCAATCTGAGATGGCTGGTATTTGTGCTGGGCTTGGAGATTCCCAGCAGAAGCTAAGCTGTGAATCTAGGCTGGGTGCTGCTGGTGCCAGGCCTGGGGTGCACTGAGACCAGCTGTTGCTAGTTTGAGAGGATTTAAGGAAGTTCTGCAGCATGAGTCAAGACCAGTCATGCATATGGGAAAGCAGCTTGGGTGGGCCTATAAGTTTGGTGGGACACAGTCTCTGGAGATCTCCAAGGCAGGTCAAACAGTGTTAGTCAGGTTAATGGAGTCTCAGGTATGGTACCACCTTGCCAGCTCTGTGGCTCAATCTGGATGGATGTGGTTTCTTTAATTCTGTAGTTGTCAGACTTCCATTCAGTTAGATTTCTGATGGTTCTGAGTGATGGTTGTTCTGTATTTCAGTTGTAATTTTGAAGTAGCCATGTCTGCCTATGCTGCCATCTTGACCAGAAGTTCCTGTCTGTTAATTAATTTGGTGATATTCTATGATTTTTTTCCTTGACTTCCTCTTTTATTATTATGTGTTTCAGTTATATATAATTTTTGTGGTAACCATTAGATATATGTAAAAGAAAGTTTCATATACAGGGTGAGGGAAAAGTGTGTTTACAGTGTTTCATATAAAAATAATACAATAATTAATAAATAATATTACAAGAATAAACTGTTTTGCATACTCACAACTGTAAATTTGTTTTGCCCTACACTGTGCACAATAGTTCTTTTTCTTCTGATTGCATCTTACCTCCATTCCCCTGTGTAAGTTCAGTCATTTATACCCTCCCCTTTTATGTTTTTATTGTCACAAATTATTCCTTTTTACATGCAATATTATATTAGTTTTGGGTGTACAGCATAGTGTTTGGACATTTATGTAACTTAGGATGTGATCTCCCTGATAAGCCTGGCTGGTATCAACCTGACACCCTAACATAGTTATTACAGTATTGTTGGCTATAATGCTGTGCTTCACTGTTTTATGACCACCAGTTTGTCATCCCTTCACCTTTTCAGCCAGTCCTCCAACACCCCTTCCATGTGGCAGCCATCTGCTTGTTCTCGGTATCTATGAATTTTTTTTCTGTTTTGTTTGTTCATTTATTTTGTTACTTAGATTCCACATACAAGTGAAATTACATGGTATTTGTCTTTCTCTGACTGATTTATTTCACTTGGCATAATATTCTTTGAGTCCATCCGTGTCATTGCAGATGGTAAGATTTTACTGTTTTTAATGGCCAAATAATATTCCATAGTGTGTGTGTGTGTGTGTGTGTCTATGTGTGTGTGTCTATATATATAAAGATGTGGTGTGTGTGTCTATATATATATATATAGACACACACACCACATCTTTTTTATCTAATTGTCTATCAGTGGACCCTTAGGTTGCTTCCATATTTTGGCTATTGTAGATAATGCTGCAGTTACATAGGAGTGCACATATCTTTTTGAATTAGTGTTTTGGATTTCTTTAAATAAATACCCAGAAGTGGGAATTTCAATGGTAGTTCTATTTTCAATTTTTTGAGGAAACTCCATACTATTTCTATAGTGGCTGCACCAATTTGCAATATCACCAACAGTGCACAAGGATTCCCTTTTCTCCACATACTCATCCGCACTTGTTGTTTGTTGATATATTGATGATAGCTGTGCTGACAGTATGAGATGATATCTCATCGTTGTTTAAATTTGCTGTTTTCTAATGATTAGTGATGTTGAGCATCTTTTCATATGTCTGTTGGCCATCTGTATGTCCTCTTTGGAAAAAATGTCTATTCAGGCCCTCTGCCCATTTTTTAATTTGATTTTTTTTGTTGTCGTTAAGTTGTATGAATTCTTTATATATTTTGCATATTAACTCCATATCAGTTGTATCATTGGTGAATATCTTCTCCCGTTCAGTAGGTTGTCTCTTCATTTTACTGATGGTTTCCTTTGCTGTGCAAAAACTTTAGTTTGATTTGATATAGTCCCATTTGTTTATTTTTCTTTTGCTTCCCTTGCTTGAAGAGCTATATAAAAAAAAATTTAAGAGGAATGTCAAAGAGTTTACTGCCTCTGTTTTCTTCTAACATTCTTACATTTAAGCCTTTAATCCATGTTGAGTTTAAATTCGTATGTGGTATAAGAATGTTATGTAGTTTCTTTTCTTTTTTTCATGTATCTGTTCAGTTTTTCCAGCCATCTATTGAAGCAGCTGCCTTTACCCCATTCCATAGTCTTGCCTCCTTTGTCATAGATTAATTGACCGCATATGTGGGTTTATTTCTGGGCTGTCTGTTCCATTCCATTGATTTATGTATCTGTTTTTATGCCAGTACTATGCTGTTTTGATTACTGTAACGTTATAGTATAGTTTGATATTAGATAGTGTGATACCTCCAACTTTGTTCTTTCTCAAAATAGCTTTGGCTGTTTGGGATCTTCTATGATTCTGTATAAATTTTAGGATTATTTGTTCTAGCTCTGTGAAAAATGCTACTGGTATTTTGATAAGGATTGCATTGAATCTTGTTGATTGCTTTGGGTAGTGTGGACATCTTAATGATGTTAATTCTTCCTATTCATGAGCATGGTACATGCTTTCAATTATTTGTATCTTCTTCAGTTTCTTTTGTTTTAAGTATATTTTATTGATTATGCTGTTACAGTTTTCCCAATTTTCCCCCCTTTACCCCCCTCTGCCTTGCACCCCCCCAGCCCTCTAGCATTCCCCCCACTTTAGTTCATGTCCATGGGTTGTACATGTAAGTTCTTTGAGTTCTCTGTTTCCTATACCTTTTTTGACCTCTCCCCACCTATTTTATGCCTACTAATTATGCTTCTTCTCCCCTGTACCTTTCCTCCCCTGTTCCTCCCTTCCCCGTCCCCACTGATAACCCTGCATGTGATGTCCATTTCTTTGAGTCTGTTCCTGTTCTAGTTGTTTGCTTAGTTTTTTTTTTTTAGGTTCAGTTGTTGATAGTTATGACTTTGTTGTCATTTGACTGCTCATGTTTTTGATCTTCTTTTCCTTAGATAAGTCCCTTTAACATTTCATATAATAAGGGCTTGGTGATGATGAACTCCTTTAACTTGATCTTATCTGGGAGGCACTTTATCTGCCCTTCCATTCTAAATGAAAGCTTTGCTGGATAGAGTAATCTTGGATGGAGGTCTTTGCCTTTCATGACTTGGAATACTTTCCAGCCCCTTCTTGCCTGCAAGGTCTCTTTTGAGAAATCAGCTGATAGTCTGATGGGAACTCCTTTGTAGGCAACTGTCTCCTTTTCTCTTGCTGCTTTAAGATTCTCTCTTTATCTTTAATCTTGGGTAACTTAATGATGATGTGTCTTGGTGTGTTCCTCTTTGGGTTCAACTTCTTTGGGACTCTCTGGGCTCTCTGGACTTCTTGGAAGTCTATTTCCTTCGCCAGATTGGGGAACTTTTCCTTCATTATTTGTTCAAATAAGTTCAGTTTCTTGCTGTTGTTCTTCTCCTTCTGGCACCCCTATAATTCTGATATTGGAATGTTTCAAGTTGTCCCAGAGGTTCCTCAGTCACTCTTCATTTTTTTGAATTCTTGTTTCTTCATTCTGTTCTGGTTGGATGTTTATTTCTTCCTTTTGTTCCAAATGGTTGCTTTGAGTCCTGGTTTCCTTTCTGTCACTGTTGATTCCCTGAATAATTTGCTTTATTTCATTTTGGGTATCTTTCATTTTTCAACCAAGTTCAATCAGTTCTGTGAGCATTTTGATTACCAGGGCTTTCAACTCTTCATCAGATAGGTTGGCTTGCTCCTCATCACTTAGCTGTCTTTCTGGAGTTTTGTTCTGTTCTTTCACTTGGGCCATATTTCTTTGTCTCGGTGCACCTGTTAAGTTTTAAGTGGGCAGGGCCTTAGGTATTCACCAGGGCAGGGAAACCCTCCTTGTTGCACTTTAGCGCTGCCTGTGGGGGAGGGGCCATAGAGGGAACGGTGCAGCTCCCCTCCTCAGCTCTAGCCCACTTTCCAATGAACTCTCAAACTCTCTTGTGTGACACTAGGAGTTTCTCCCACCATGGCAACCACAGTAATCCACAGTCAGCTCCAGTCTCAGTTTCCAGTTCAGCTGGCCCTGCCCAGACAGTCTGCTGCCTCACTGTGGTTTCTCTCAGCTGGCCCCGCCCCTACGGTCCACCACCTTGCCGTGGTTTTCTGTGCCCACCTTCTTACAGAGCTGGTTGGTCTGGTTGACTGTTTCTTTAATGCCTTGGCTGTCGTAGTTCTATGCAGTTTGATTTTCTGACACTTTTGGTTGTTTACTGATTTTAGATTAGTTGTTATCCTCCTTTTGGTTGTGTGAGGAAGCGAGGGGTTTCTACCTGTGCCTCCATCTTGGCTGGAATTCTCTTCTTCAGTTTTTCTTCAATGTCTTACAGTTTTCTAAGTACAGATCTTTTACCTCCTTAAATTTATTCCTATGTATTTCTTTTATTCAGTTGTAAGTGGGATTTTTTTCTTAATTTCTCTTTCTCATAGTTCATTATTGGTGTATAAAAGTGCAACCAGTTTCTGAATATTAATTTTGTATCCTGCTGCTTTACTGAATTCATTTATCAGCTTTAATATTTTTTTGTGAAATATTTAGTGTTCTGTATATATGTCATCTGCCATAATGTAGTTCAAAATGACTTATCCCTGGCTAGTGTAGCTCAGTCGATTGAGCGCGGGCTGCGAACAAAAGGGTCATAGATTTGATTCCCAATGAGGGCACATGCCTGGGTTGTGGGCCAGGTCCCCAGTCAGGGGCGCATGAGAGGCAACCACACATTGATATTTCTCTCCCTGTCTTTCTCCTTCTCTTCTCCTCTCTCTAAAAATGAATAAATAAAATCTTTTAAAAAATGGCCTTGTATTTTAATGTTCCTGACAACTCTCCATATGTGTGTTATGAGCTGTCCATGTTTTGACTTGAGTTATAGCTGCGCTTCTCTCAAGCTATATCCTACCCATCTTTAATGCCTGCTTTTTCTTCCTGGGTCGTTACAAACTAGAGTGGATTCTTTGCTCTGCAGCCTCAAAATACATACTGCCAGCTAGCACTGATCACTGAGCAATAACCACCCAGTTGTCCGGAGACATCTCACATGTTTTCTTTTATTTCTTAACTTATACATTTGTTTCTTTTAACTTCACCAGTGATGATGGCTTGTCTCTTAGGCTCAGTTTCAGACCCTTGAAGGTACACAGCCTGTCTTTGCCTTCTTTTCTTGTGTATGAACTTCGTACATAGTTATTACTCAACATACATACAGAGGAGTTTCTAAGCAATGACAGATGATAATTTTCTTTGTTTAAGAAAGACTAAAAATAAGAAAGGTTGACTTGAAGGGAAGTCTTTTTGACCTTTAGTGTGGAAAGCTTACTCTGGTGATTATATGTATCCTTGCAGCACAAATTCTGTATCCTTCTCTCAGCAAGTCCAGCCTCATTTATCCAAAAAGCAACAATAGAATCACTGAATATCTTCTGTGTTCCTGGGTCTTTGATGGACCATGGGGAGGTATGTGATGGTGAATAAGACAGCCATGACCTTTGTCTTCAATGAGCCTTTAGTTTGATGGGCAATACTGACAAAGAAGAAATGAATACGCTTGACCCGCTGCCCTGTGCCTTTTCATTCAGGGCAGGGACAGGCCTGGAGATCAGGGTGGGCTTCTGGCAGCCATGTTTGTGCTGCTAACCTGCCTGGTCTGCTTACCTGTGGCTGATTGGATCAGAGGTGGACACTTGACTCAAACAGAACCAATTATATTTTTCCTCTCCTGGCAACATGAGTGAGATTCAAAGGCAGCCAGTTGCTATGGACTGAATTGTGTTCCCAAAATTCATTAGTTGAAGCGCTAACCCCCAGTGTGATGGTATTTGGAGATGGGGCCTTTTGGAAGTAACTAGGTTTAGATGAGGTCGTGAAGGTAGAGCCCTCATGGTGGGATCAGTGCCCGTGTAAGAAGAGACCTGAGAGCTTGCTTTCTCTTTCTACCATGTGAGGACACAGAGGGAAGGCGGCTGTCTGTAAGTCCTCACCAGCCCCCAGAACTGTGGGAGAACAAATATCTGTTGTTTAAGCCACCTAGTCAGTAGTAGCCTAAGATAAGACACCAGTTATTCAAGAGGCAGGGGCTTTAAAGAGTGAGAGTGGGGAGGTGTGAAGGGCTGTGATGTGCTGGGAGGTGGGCCAACCCAGAAGAGGAATGAGAGGTGTTCAGAGAACGCTGGGGTGGCAGAAATGCTGCATGGCCTCTCCAGAACGCCTCAGACTCTGGTTCCAGATGCTACAAGTGCCTGCCACTCTGGGGTTTTTGCATTAACCCAGTGCCCTCCCTACAAATTCGCAGTATTGCTTACACCAGCTTGAGTCAGTTTCTGTTACTTCCAACCTAAAGAACTTCTACCAAGACCCTCCCAGTTTACAGATGAGAACACTAAGAGCAGGGAGGCAACTAGTCCAGGGCTACACTAGGGAGTGACAGTTCAGGCTGCTGTTCTGGTCTTCAGACCAGTCCTCTTCCATTCCTGCCCTTCCAGGCCATCATAGTGAACTTGTTAAACAGGCCAGGGAGGTTCTGAAACCATAGGAGACATGCCATTACTCCTTTACTGCTACATTTTAAAACATAATGTGTTCTGTTGTACTTGGGAGTGCCTTTCCAACATCACGTGTTATTTGCCCCTTTTTTCTGTAACCCTCTCAAATCGAGCAGCAGGGCTGTCACCACTTGATTTTGCCTTTGAATCTTACATAGAAGCTATTTGTAGCAGTGTGCACTGGCTGACGACAAAGGTCTACCCAGTCCTTCTTGCATTCTTTCATTTCTCTTCCTTTTGTTATAGTAACCATACACGTTTATATCAAAAGCAGGTGATTTTCTCTGAGCTATATGATAGGGAACACCTGATGCCCATGCCTTGTTTAGTTTCTGTATTTATTTTAAGATATATTTTTAAGTGCGCTCATTATTAACTGGAAAATATATAACAATAGAAAGGAAAAGTTGTTACTGTTCCCACCATCCCACCACAATTGCCAGTAACATTGTAGAGAATCTTTCCAGTAGTTTTCTACTTGAAAACTTAATTTGAACAAAATATATAGTTGTAATCATATTAACAATTCTGTATTCTACCTTCCCCCTAAATATGATAATGTAAGCAGTATTGTGCTGTTTCACACATTTTGTAACTATCAGTGTTAATGGCTACATTCATGCTAGTAAGTCGAGCGTAATTAACCTAAGTGCACAGTGAATCCTTTTTGGCGTGAAGGGGCGATAAATGAAGAGATGGTCTATGCAAGCCATGCATATTCAAGAGACATTTTGTTTGCTTCTGATTGACTGTAGGTAACCATGTGGTCTTTGCTTTTGTTTTTCAGATGTTTTCCTTATGCTAGATTTCATAGAGTGGGTGGCACTTGATACGTGTCATCGTACCACTTTCACACAGTAGCATCAATCCACACCCGCTGGTCAGCACTGAGAGAGGCCCTGTCAGAATTTCGCTGTGCATCTCTCTGCCCTGGGCTCTGAATAAATAACACGTGCAAGAATAAATAGCTGTTTCTATTAGTGGTCTTTGCGGTCCTTTAGGAGAACTTCCAGCCACCAGTTTTAGATCAGAGGACACTTACCAAGGGGGAGGGATGTGCACTTTGTTCTTTCACTCGATAAAGTCACACTGGTTGTTCACCCCCAGTGTGTGGGGAAATGTTGCCAATCTGATGCTGCAGATACCTCTACATAAAAATCCTTCAGTTGTCCTTTTTTTTTTTTTTTTTATGGATAAAGACAACCATTTAAGCGAACTGGGTACATTTTATTACGGTCACACTTTTTCAAGCAAAAAGTGGAGAAATGGGGAACTAGACTGTCTTTACTGAGCTGTTTTAGGGAAGAGAGGTCGGTGTGTTTTAGACAGGGGGTGGGGTGGAAAAGTCTCACAGAGGAGGTAGGACTGGATTTAGAGGGAACATAGTAAAGATTGAGTTAGAACTCATGTGGCAGGTTGGGTTTGTCTGGATCAGCAGGTGTGGGCCAGATGGCTGGACCCTGCAAAGCCAAACCCAGGGTTCTGGAAAATTGTTAACACTCTAGCAGGGGTGTACATCCTTTTGGCATCTCTGTGCCACACTGGAAGGGGAATTGTCTTGAACCACACATTAAATACATGGTGACACGTAATCACAAAAAAAAATCTCATAATGTTTTAAACAAATTTACAATTTTGTGTTGGGCTGCATTCACAGCCATCCTGGGCCACATGTAGCCCGTGGGCCACAGTTCGAATGCTCCTGCATATGGAATCATCGAGAGGCTATGGGCAGGCAGGGAATGCAAAATGATGCAGCCACTTAGAAAACAGTTTGGCAGTTTTTTATTTACATTAAATATATACTTATTATCTGTCACAGCAATTCTCCTCTGAGTATTACCCAAGAGAAATGAGAACAAATGTCTACACAAAGACTTTACTCAAATGCTTATAGCAGCTTTATTCATAATAGCCATGGGTTATGAGCAGGAGAGTGACCTAAGGAGAACTGGCCCAGGCAGGTGAGTCTGGGAAGGAACACTGATTAGAAGGTTCTCCCAGTCCTCCAGGCATGAAATGAGGAGGGCCGGTGTGGCGAGAGGCATAAGAAAGAGCTGAGTAGCACAAGTCACTACAGGAGAAAGTCCAAAGCTTGGAGCCTGCTGGATGTGGGTGCTGAGGGAGAAAGAGTGGAGATAAATCAGAGCCAGTGGCAGATGGTGGTACTGCGGACGCAAGAGGGCAGCCGGCGGTCTTCAGATGGTGGCCCCTGGGCCAGCAGCAGCAGCACCCCCTGGGAACTCGTCGAAAATGCAAACTCCCAGATCCTACCTCTCACCTATTGAATCAGACAGCCTGGGGGCGGGCACAACAACCTGTGCTTTAACAAGCCCACTAGAGAACTCTTGACGCCTCCTCAAGTTGAAGAGCTGCTGGAATACGGACACGGAATGACAGCATATGATATAAGAGGAAATATCCAATGGGCCGGTGCAGATGGGAAGCCTGGAGTCCAGGGAGGAGCACAGCCGGCTGATGCCGACAGTAGGGTGCACCTGACAGGCACACAGAGAGAGTAAGTTAGGGCTTGGGGGAGAAAGTAGGCACAGGGCG
Source organism: Tonatia bakeri (assembly GCA_004024845.1). NCBI lineage: Eukaryota > Metazoa > Chordata > Mammalia > Chiroptera > Phyllostomidae > Tonatia > Tonatia bakeri. Next base: position 16,980 of record PVIA01012927.1, read on the forward strand.
CAGGAGGTCTTGGGGTGTCTAAGTGAGACTCCTTTGGTTGCAAGTGACTTGTCTGCTCAAGATCAGTTTAAGCAAGAGACATTTATGGGAAAGATGCTGGGGCAGGTTTTGGAATGCGAAGTTGGAGAGGCCACCTGGGGCTCACGAAGGAGTGAACCAGAAACTGAGAAGTGGTGAGAACCCAGACAGCTTCTGTCTGGGTGTCTCTCTCCTCCTCTCCCCTCCCTCTGTGTCTCTGTCTCTCTTTGCTTCTCAGTGCCTTGACCCAGTGTCCGTTAAAGTCCTAGATATGTGCCTGTTTTAGGCAACAATGATGGGCTAAAAAAACAAACTCAGCTCTGCCCTCATACAGCATGCCTGTCTGTCTCTCAGCATGAAATGCCATCTCTACTTCTCTGTGTTCCTTTCTTCTTTCTGTTTCTTTGTGTCTCTGCAGACATCATTTCTGCTTTAGTGAGCATTTGGCCAGATGTGGCCACCCTTTAACTGCTAGGTTACAGCCATCATTTTAAGTAACGTGCAGACCTCTCAGCCCTGATTCTAAATTTCTGGCGGGGAAAGTCTGAGAGGCCCAGCTCGGGCCCAGCGTCCTTGGGCAGATCAGCTCTGGCAGGAGGCAGGGTTCTTGGCACCCACCCTGGGTGTGGGGGTGGGCGGTCTTCATGACGCAGCGCAACGGCAGCATGGCTGTGCCAAACTCTGTTCCAGAGTATACTGTTTTCATCTTTAGTAGTGTGATCTGTGGGGGAAAGTCATTTTTGTTTTCTTTCATAATGAACTTCTTAACAGAGGATTCCAGCAATGCTGTGGCTGTTTTCAGAGAGAGGCCTGGAGGGCCCTGTGGAACATTTGTTTGCACTAATTATTAGAAACTCTTATTGTTGGGGAGGAACTTGTTGGTGCAGAGAGGATGGATGCTATTCTTTTTTTGAGGGGTGGGTAGAGAGCCTTTAAAGTCGTTCCTCCTATCCTGAGAGTCTGTGATTACAAATGGAGCAACAGAGTTTGGGCTCCAGGCCTGAAGGACAGGTTCTTGGCTTGGAGGGGAGAGAAGGGTATCGCAGTGGCTTTTAGGTTCTTTCTTAGCCAGAGGAGACTCAGCCTTTATCTAGGTTAGTGCTGTGGTGAATTGCTTACTTCCATTAGATTGCTGTGAAATCTAGGGCTTGGTTGCTAATGATTAAACAGGAATTGTTCCTTTGTTATGTGGAAATATTTATGAGTCCTGAGATACCACGGGGCATACGTATGAATGGATGTTTATACACCTTCCGTAGAGGTGGACCTTCAACTCACTCGTCCCCTTCACAGTCTCGGTTATAAACTAGCTTCTCTAATCTCCTCTTCACCCTGAGCCAGTCATTCATTCATTCATTTATATTTCACATATAGCTACTATGTGCCAAGCACTGTGCTAGGAGGTAGAGTTCTTCCTACTTCATATTTTGAGTCACTAGCCTTGCCACTTCCCTCTTTAGTTTTCTCTTCTGCCCTCAGCCTTTGGATAGATGCTGGCAGAATATGCTCTGGGGGTGGTAACAGATTTGCTCATGCAGTTCTCCCTTCTGGGAACGCCTCCCGGGTCCTCTTTCTCCCCAGTCTGCTAACCCCGTGCTCATCCGTCAAGAACTGCTGGAGCATCCCCCACATGGAGGTGCTGCTGATTTAGAAGCGCAGGCTTGGCTCGCAGAGCAGAATTGTGGGTGTGATGGTCTTGCTGAGTGTCTTCCAGTGAGACTTGAACTTGGTGATGTCTGGGACTGTCCCACTCACCTTTATATCATGATAGTGATGGACAAAGGGTTGAATGTTACTGTGGGCATAGGATTAGGGAGAAAAGAAAAGAACAAAAAAGAAAATAAAACCCACTTATAATTCTGTTACTCAGAGATGCATTCTGAAGGGATTCTTAAGACTCTGTCAATACAGAAATTTTATACAGTTAAAGTTACTGTGCCTTTTGCTTTTTCACTAATATGAATGTATTAGTATTTTCTTGTGTCCAAAAGATTTCTCAACAGGATTTTAGTGACCGTTTTTAATTGTATGGTCATTTTTTGTTGGATATTTATTTCTTCTTTTACATAATAAAAAAGTCATGGGAGGCATTTGTGCCTTCATCTTTGTTTGCCCCTGGTGATTTCTTTTGAATGCTGTCCCAGGAGTCAGTTACTCAGTCAGAGGGTAGCAGTGCTGTTAAGATTAGAGAAATAATGGCAACTTTCTCCCAGAAAGACTGTAGCAGTCTTTACTCCCATGTGCAGTTGATTAGCAGTCAGGTTTATAAATTCTGAAAGAAGGTGAAGACAAAAAGGAAAGCACTGTTGGCCTCCTAATTGGCTATGGCCTCCACTTGTCAGGAGCGGCAGCTTTTCCCCTTGGGGTCAGGGCGTGGTCAAAAGCCTGTTGCTGCTGAGGCTGGAAGCTTGGCCGTCAGTGACAGGGGCCAGCGCTGTCAGCACAGCCTCCCCTTTCCAGGCAGGACTCCAGGGACTCAGGGAGCCTCCCTGAGGGACTGCACAGCTTTCTGAAGCTGCGCTCCATTAGCCACACACAGTAATGAGGAATTCAGGCTTCGGGAAGAACGTCTGGCTTTGTAAGCCAAATGGGAATTACAGGAAAACAGTGTAGGTGGAGCATTTGTTGCTGTCATGGTCCCAGGAGGTCACTGCTGTGTAGTCATGCGTGGGGTCTCCTGGCTGGTGAGGCCCAGGAGCAAATGGGGGCTCCAAGAGGTCAGTCATTTGCTGGACGAGGAGTTGGACCTGCCTGGATGTATGCGTCTGTTGAAGTATTGAGTGTGCTCTGATGGTGTTGCTTATTTATGCTTCTGGAATTGGTGTTGTTTAGAGGACACTTGGAAAATAAAATGATCCTGAATTAAGTTCTTATTTCCCAGCTGGATTGTGTATAGTGAGGATAAACTCATACATTATGTTTTAAAATTGACATTATAATGTCACTTAGTAAACTGAAAAAATTAATTAGGATATTTGATGTGAACAAGATGGGAGATGGGAAGCTAATAGCCTGGGAAGTGTTAAAACACTGTAATACTCTGATCTTTTTCAAACTCATTTGTTACAGTTACTCCTTGAAATGGGAACTGTTGTTTTTTATTTTTATAGGTGAGGAAACTGAAGCTTAGAGAAGTTAAGTAACGGAAAGTCATAAAGCTAGTCAGTAGTGGACCGTTCTTATCCATGATTTTGCTCTCTGCAGTTTCAGTTATCTGTGGTCAGCTGCGGTCCAAATGCTTTAAATGGAAAATTCCAGAAATAAACAATTCGTAATGTTGAACTGTGTGCCGTTCTGAGCAGCGTGAAGAAATCCCATCCTGCCCCATCCACTCCCACTCAGAATGGAGCCATTTCTTTCTCCAGTGTGTCCATGCTGTGTGGGGGGTGGGGGGGCAAAAGTGGGTTCGCACTTTGAGTGTGCAAAACAGAGTTTATTCTTGCATCATTGCTTATTAATTATTGTATTGTTTTCCATAGGAACAATGGTGAACCTACTTTTCCCCACCCTGTATATGCTGATGTCGCAGTACCGCAGTGCTTGTGTCCCAGTCACCCTTATTTTACTTAATTGTGACCCCAAGTGCAGGAGTGGTGATGCTGGCAGTTTGGATATGCCAAAGAGAAGCCCTAAGTGTTTTTGTTTTTTTTTTTTTAAGATTTTATTTCTTTTATTTTTAGACAGAGGGGAAGGGAGAGAAACATCAGTGTGTGGTTGCCTCTCACGTGCCCCCTACTGGGGGCCTATCCTGCAATCTGGGCATGAACCCTGGCTGGCAATTGAACCAGTGACCCTTTGGTTTGTAGGCCGGTGCTCAGTCCGCTGAGCCACACCAGCCAGGGCGTGTTTTTTTTTTTTTTTTAAGCAAAAAGGCTTGTGTGCATAAGAAAAAACAGTCTGTGTAAGTTCGGTACTGCCGCAGTTTTAAACATCCACTGTGGGTCTTGGAGCATATCCCCTGCGGACCTGGGTAGACTACTGTATTTACAATTTTTCTCTAATAAACATAAACAAGTAATATAAACACATTACATTTATGTTAATAATAAGCAAGGCAAACTCAGTGATTGAGTTTTACTAGGCCAGTAGTGTTGAGTGTCAACTCTGGGTGGCACTGCGTCTTATATAAGATGAAAAATGTGGTCCTTGCTCTCACGGACCTTATGGATTCATGGGGGAGTGATATATCCACAAGTACATGGAGTTAGAAAGAGGCTGTATTCAATGCTGATAGAATGTTACAGAGTGTGTGGAAGGCATACATCTGTGATACAACCCTCCTTCTAAGCAGCTTGGGGAAGGGTTTCATGAAGAGCGTAATACTGGATCTGGGTCTTCTCAGCCAGGGTGATTTTGCCCCCAGGGGACATTTAGTAGTGTCTGAAGACATTTTTGCTTGTCACACCTGGGATGGAAGGAATGTTACTGGCAGCTCGTGGGTAGCACCCAGGGATGCTGCTGAACATCCTGCAAGGCTCAGGGCAGGACAACAAAGAATTATCTGGCCCCAAATGTCAGTAATGCCAAGGCTTCTCCAGTGCATTAGAAGTTTGTGTTGGATTTTGGCAAGAGATGGGGAAAGAGCATTCCAAGTGAGAGAAGGATGGCAGAACACAGTGGAGGAGCACAGGAGGCGTGCACAGGAATTAGGGGAGGGCTTTGAAGCCAATAGGATGGGCTGTGGCTGGATGGTGGAAGCCCTCAGTGCAAAGGTGAGCTGGGCAGTGGGGAGCCATGGAAGTCCTCTGAAGTGGAACTGCTCCATCAACAATGGTGTCAGTTCTTGTGACCTTGGCTTCACTTCATTGCTTGCTTGTCTGCACATCCGTAGGAACTAAAACACACCCATGTTTTCCTGTTTTCTAGTCCATCCATTCTTTGTTTGCCACTCATCCAAAGGAGGGCTATGTCAGCACTCTGCCTTGCTGACCCATGATTCCCATCTGCTGGTGACAAAGGGGTACAGCAAAAAACCCCCCAAAAAACAACAACCCCCTTTGACCACTCTTCTGCTACCACAATTCCCAGGAATATACCTTGGTGACAGATGACTGTCCACATAACAGCTTTGCTTATCACCACCATTTGGGTGTTTGTTAGCATCCTCATGCTGTCTCAGGGTGCAATGTGTGCCTGTGGGGGCCGGGAGGGGTGTTCATGCTCAGAGGTATGCACAGCTGAGCAGAGGCCAGGGCTGGGCCAAGTGAAACTGAAGTCTCAGGGTGAAAGAATGCCTGCCTGGGGGAGGGCCTGCCCCAGAATTTAACAGGGCGCTCTCCCCATCTGTTCACTGCTGGCTCATCAGCAATGGAACTGTGCTGGAGACGAACTATACCAGGTCAGTACAATATTTACCAAGTCAGTAGTCAGTATTTTCTGAATGAGAAAATGAGACTGCCTAGCTCAGGGCAGGGGTAGAGAGTGATGGCCAAAGACCACCCGCCAGTTGGGCTGAACCTAGGACCTAGACCCCTAGTGAGGAGTCCTCCCCCTGTGTCATGTCACTTCCACTGCACAGAGACCCAGGGCAGTGGAAGTGACACCTGCCATTTCTAAACCCTGCCATTTCTTGAATTCCACCACTTCCCAAACCAGCCAACCATCTAACCAACAAACTGCCTAACCAGTCAGCCAACTTGCCTTCTCTGCCTGCTGCCATGGCAAGGTCGCTGTAGAGCTAGCTCTCTAAGATGTGGAAGACCTCCAGTTACTTTAGTCTCACCCCCAGGGTATCTCCAAGGGATGCCTCAGCCCACACATTTCTCCATAGACCAGTCAGGGTGGGGCAGGAGGTAGGTTCCTGTAGGTGCTGAAGTTTTGGTCAAACGATACCATTTATAGTAAAGACTTCTTGGGTCAAAGACACGTAGGCCAAGGGAGAGGTATGAACTTGTCAGTCATCTTCTCTCTCTATTTTGGGAGAGACCTAAATTTGACCTCATGTGTCTTCTGAGACTCTCCAGAACTTTCTGGGAAAGGGTACTTCCCTGATGTCACACACCCACAACCGAGGAGTGAGTCAGGGGGCAGGATACTTTTAGGATTCCACCAAGAGAGTGGAACCACTTCCCACCCCTCTGAAAGACATCTGTATAGGAAGTGTTAGTGTTATTTTCCCCATCCCAACCCCCAGGGAGAATCGGCCTTGCCAGCAGTGGCTGTCCTGGGTCTCCGGCCATGGGGCATTCCTGGATGCAGCCTCACCCCAGGACTGGTCAAATAATTCCCATGATGGCGTCTCCCCTCTGGGTGTTGGGACACCACAGACTCTGACCCTCTGCTTAGGGCTTCCCCCATAGAGAAAACAACTTCACAGCTCTGTGCACGTTTTCATTTTCAAAGTATTTTATTGTATATCATTCCTCTTGAACCACCAGCACCTGCGGGGACACCCCGTTATGCAGAGGAACTAAAACAAGTGAGGATCCTGGGTACTTGTCCAAGGACTCTTGTATTTTGAGTGGTGCAGCACAGACAGCACAGAGGCCCCCAAGATCTGAGGTTGTCCTGCTTCTTCGTGCAGCTTAGGCTTCAAGTGTATTTACAGGCACGTCACATCCCCCGTCCGTGGTTGCTGAGCAGCTCTGTGGACAGGGAAAGCTTTGGGGTGCTGTGAGTTTAGAAGGAGATTGAGTGGGTGGTTTGTAGCACAGTGCCCACCCTTGAGTAGGCTCTGGGTTTGCCCGTCAGGTGGGCATGTGGGGGTTCTGGGGAGCAAGGGGGGCCCATGACACCATAGTATTGACACAGCCCCTCACTCTTTAATTTGTTTTCAGCAGAACCCAAGTTGTGTTACATTTTGCATGAGCCTTGGTAAATGGGCTTATGTGTTAAACAATCTCATTTTGAATAAACCAGTCCTTGCAGTGACTTAAAAAGATTTCCTCTGCCCTGGCTGGTGTGGCTCAGTGGGTTGAGCTCTGGCACTCAAACAGAAAGGTCTTGGTTCGATTCCCTGCCAGGGCACATGCCTGGGTTGCAGGCCAGGTCCCCAGTTGGGGGCATGTGAGAGGCAAACAATCAAGTTTCTCTCCTTCTCTTTCTCCCTCCCTTCCCTTCTCTAAAAAATAAATAAGTAAAATCTTTTTAAAAATTTCCCCAGCAAAGCTAAGGGTTCATGGTAATACAAATGGTGGGTGATTAAATTATTTTGCTGATTTTCTGATTTTGTTTGAAATCACAAAGAAGTGAGAATATCACTGACTTAACAGCCATAGTCTCACATTCTTGTCCAGTCTTTCCATGGTCTTGCTGTGCAACCTTAGCCCAATGGTTTAAGTTCTCTGATTCTTATTTTTCAGTCTGCGAGGTGGAGCTTATAATCATGCCTATTCATAGAGTTACTGTATGTGCCAATGTAGGTAAAATACCTAAAGCCGTCTCTGCACACTGCAAGAGCAATAATTGGCACCAGTGATAATGTGATACTAACCTTTTTTTTCAAATTGTGAAGGTTTTTTTCTTAGTTTTATATAACTGGGCATTCGCACTGGGACATTTCTTCCTATGCCCACCCTATGGTCATGGTCACGTGGGACTCACAAATGGAAAGAATGCATACTGTTTTCATCCTTAAGGACACAGAATTTCTTATATCCCCATCTCAAAGCCAGTCTTTGTGTCATTGTGTCTTGGTTTTTCTCTCCTTCTTAGTGACCTAGTTTTATCCATTCTCTTCATATCTACAAAAGCTGGTGGAGCCCTGGCCAGGCAGCTTGGTTGGTTAGAGCACCGTCCCAACATACCAAGGTTGCGGGCTTGATCCCCGGTCAGGGCACACACAGAAGAATCAACCGATGGATGCATAAATAAGTGAAACAATAAATCAGTGTTCTTTTCTCTCTCCTCCCCCAACTCAATAAATAAAATTTTTAAAAAAAAAGTAGATGGCACCTTTCTCCAAGAGTAGTTCTCATTCTGTGGTTGTTGAGAGGGGTATCTTTTTTTCTGAACAAAGAAAACCGTTCTATCTCAACTTCTTTCAAGCAGTATTCCACCACGCCTTTTAGAGTAGTATCAAGGGTTATCTTTCCAAGCATCAAAAGTGAAGTTGTTACTCAAACCGGACCCACTTGCACTTGGTGGCCAAGGCCCATGGACTTGGGCCCCAGCACGGCCGAGAGGAGAGCTGGCGGCCAGAACCTTTCTTTAGCGGCCGTCAGCCGCCTTCGTGCCCTGATTGTCCCTCATAACTCACTTAACTCCCTCGTAATTAAAGCATGTGCTGGAGATTCTCTTCTCAAAATTTAAATTTCGCTCACTGGAGGAGCCTGGCTGTTTTCCAGCTTTCTCTTTTCTCCAGCTTTTGTGGTCTAATCAGGGAGGCGTTCTGGGCCCGAGCCAGACACCCCTGTTCAGAGGGTCTTTGTTCTCCACAAGCAGGTGAGTCAGGGCTGACACGGTTGCCGTCCTCCAGCTCCCCCTGCTCTTACGGAGAGATGGCAGCAGGGATTGTGTTAGCTGCCAGAGCCTTTCGGCTGACAGGCCCAGGGGTCTGGAATCGTGGTCATTTCCTATGAGCCCCACAGTTATTTGTAACCAAGCCACTTCAGATTCTTCCTGGAACAAATCAAAGTATAAAAAGTAAATATATAAAGCGTGAATAGCAGGAACATGTTTAGTAGTGTAGCATCTACACAGACCATCATATACGGCATTTTCCCCTCTACAACCTGAACCATTAAAAAATACGTATTTGCATTGCTTGTTAATTTTCACTCATTTTATATCATTACATCTTCTACAATGAATTGAGATGGGTTTACAATGCCTTCTAACATTGGTAAATTTGATTTTGTTTGAAAATTCCAGTAAATTAAATTGCATTGTACCATAAACAGAACAGATGTAACTTTAAATATTATATATTCTGTTTCATTCTAATTTGTTAGAATGAACCTTTTATGAATTAAATGAGCTAATGGCCTATATAAGTAAATTGTAAAAAAAATTATAAAATTTTGCCCTGGCTGGTGTAGCTCAGTGGATTGAGTGTGGGCTGTGAACCAAAGTGTCACCAGTTCAGTTCCCAGTCAGGGCACATGCCTGGGTTGCAGGCCAAGTCCCCACTTGGTGACACACAAGAGGCAACCAGACATTGATGTTTCTCTCCTTTCCTTCCTCTCTCTCTAAATATAAATAAAAATAAAAAATCTAAAAAAAAATAAAATTATAAAATTTTAAAGTATGCATGATTTTGAACAAATATTCATGTAAAGAATGTTTGGTTCATGACCATCATTTATTTTATTTTAATTGTAGTAAGAAACATAATAAAGTATATGTCCTAACCACCTTTACAGTTTAGTAGTGTTAAGTATATTTAAATTGTTGTGCAGCCAATCTCCAGAATTTTTTCATCTTGTAAAATTAAAAAGTGAAACTCTGTACTCATTAAACACCACCTCTCCAGTTTCCCCTCCTCCACCCCCTGGCAACCACATTCCACTTCCTATTCTATGAATTTGGCTTACCAAGAGAAGCGTCTAGGTAAGTAGTAGGCTTACATGAGTAGTAGTCCACTCATAAATGGAACATATAATGTTTGCCATTTTGGCTCATTTCCTCAAGGTTTATCCATGTTGCAGCATGTGTTAGGATTTCCTTCTGTTTTTTGTTTTTTAAAATATTTTATTTATTTATTTTTAGAGAGAGGGAAGGGAGGGAGAAAGAGAGGGAGAGAAACATCAGCGTATGGTTGCCTCTCTTGTGCTTCTCACTAGGGGCCTAGCTGGCAACCCAGGCATCTGCCCTGACTGGGACTAGAACTGGTGACCCTTTAGTTCATAGGCCGGCGCTCAATCCACTGAGCCACACCAGCCAGGATATATTTCCATCCTTTTTAAGGCTGAATTTTATACACACACGCACACACACTCACACACACATTTTGTATATTCATTCCTCTGTCAATGGACACTTGAGTTGTTTCCATCTCTTGGCTATTATAAATAATGCTGCTATGTACATGCACATGTAAATATCTCTTTGAGACAACTATTTTTAAATCTCAGCCACATTCTACTGTTAACTTGGATGATATTAACCACCAGGAAATCAGTAACTCAACATACAAGTCTAGCCTTGTTAGGCAGTATTTGTTTATGTGGTATCATCAGACTATCATCGGACTATAAGCATGAGGGATGCAGCCTCAGGAAAGTTCGGTGAGAGGGTTAGAAGGACCTGGGTTCATACTGGGGCAGGTATGTCTGTCACAGGCCCACATTCCTGCTGCACGGGAAGCTGGAAAAGAGAGCACCACCATTTTCAGCTTCAGGTGCATAAGGTGAAAACTTCCCTCCTATGGCAGTAGTGGGTGTCCTTGCTGTGCAGGGAACTGGAAGAATAAAAAAGGCTTGCTAAACCAGCTTGCCCTCATCTAGAATTTTCACATCCCATCAGGCCACAGCTTTTCTACCTGCCTAGAATGGCTTGGTGTGGCTGAAATTCACACCATAACACACATGTTTGGGGTGGTAAACATGAATATAGTATAGGACCCCCCCCAATTCCTGATGCTTATGTGGCCCCTGGAAACCTTGGAAAACCTCTGCACTTCTGTCCATGCTGGTTCCTCTCTATGGGCTGTCTTCCCTACCGCCTGCTCAAACCAGAGCTTGCTTTCTCTAGGGCCCCATGGGAGTCCAACTCCTTAGAAGCCAGTCATTCTTCCTTTCTCAGTGTGTTCTTATACCTGTGTTGAGGGGTGCATCAAGGTTTCGTGGGGCTTGGAACTTTTACAAAAGAGAGGAGGAGTTTTTTCAGAAAAGGTCATAAAAAATTTGATGAACACATTACTGGGATCCCTGCTGGGGCCAGGCTTTGAGGAGCCCTGAAGCATGAACTCCAGTAGCTTCACTGTGAATCTAGTTCTGCTGGTATTCATTCTTTCTCACTTTAAAAGTTAGGGTATAATTTGCCTACAGTGAAATTAACCCTTTTAATTGAGTATTTCTGTGAGCTTTGATAAATGCATAGTCATGTAATCAGCAGTATAAATATGGGATGGTTCCATCATGTCCAAGACTTTCCTCATGCCCTTTTGTGGTCAGCCTCTGTCCCCACCCCCAGCCTCTGGCAACTCTTCCTTTTTCCATCTCTGTACTTTTATCTTTTTTAAAAGATTGTCATATAAATGGAGTCATATAGCATGTGCCACTTCCAGTCTGGCTTCTTTCACTTCCCATAGTAATGCATTTGTTTTCATCCATGCTGTTGCATGTATTACCCACTCTGTGCCTAGCACTGGGGATGCTGAGATGGGGAAAGCCCAGCCTCTGCCCTCAGAGAACTCTGAGTCTGTTGGGGGAGGCACTTGGGCCCATCAGCCTCGATACTTAGTCCACAGAGCTTTGCCCTACTACTAGTATCTTGTTCTGACATACTTGGCATCCCAGCCACTTTGTGATCACCTCGAAGATAGAGTCTCTGACCTTCTTGAGGTATCACATTGGACTGGAAACAACAAGGAGTTTGAAGCCAGGCAGGTTGTTTGAATGCAGCTTGCCCACTTAGCAGCTCTGTGATCCTATGTCGCACTCATATTTTGGCACTGAGTCGGTACTGAATAAATGTCTGTTAAGTGAATGAATATAACCTCCTTGAGTCCCTGGTCCCTCCTGTGTGAAAAGAAGATAATAGTCACAACTTCCCCTGACTGTAATGGGGATGAGTGCCGGGTGTGGCACCTCATGGGCATCCGTAAAGATTTACCCTGTTCCCCTCACCTTCCCTTGAGCCCTAAGATACCGTCCTGCCCACAGGCACATGTACATGGTACAGAGCTCCAAGCTGGCTGGGCAGGGCAACTGCACCTGCCATGTGGGAACCAGGAGGGGCATGAGCTGAGCAGACAAATTCCCAGGAAATCCATAGGTACCTCACAGGTGCCCTACAAGTGTCGCCTTCCACAAGTCCAGCTAAAACAGCCTGTCACACTTCTGCCCCACCCCCTCTTTAAGGGTGCAGTCCTTTCCTCATACCAAATATATTTCTTGTAGGGGAGGAAGCCCACCAGGGGGAGAAAACCATAACCCTTTACCAGGGGGCCCTCTGGCTGAAGGTGGAGTCACTGGCTGTCAGGCCCTAGAAGGGAGCATGGGCTGGGGGCTGGGCAACCACAGGGCAGTCATTGTCAAGGAATCTGTTTTTGTCCTTCAGACACTCTCAGCAGGACTCAACATAGTGGTTGTGATTTGTATAATTATCTGTTTGTTGGCTGTATTCCCTACCAGAGCACCAAGGACACACAGTAGGTACTCAACAAATATTTAGGGGTTGAATGAAAATTATTTTGTGATTAAAAGAATCAACATTTGTCATAGCACAATTTACAATAGCCAAGTGCCAGAAGCAGCTTAGGTGCCTGTCAGTAAATTAGTGGCTCAATAAACTGTGGTACATTTATACAGTGGAATACTATGCAGCAGGAAGAAGGAAGGAGCTCCTACCCTTTGTGACAACAGGGTTGGAACTGGAGAGCATTATGCTAAGAGAAATTAGCCAGGCAGTGAAAGACAAATACCATATGATCTCAAGTATAAGTGGAACCTAATTAACACACTGGCAAGCAAAATATAGCCAGAGACATTGAAATTGACAACAAACTGATAGTAACCAAAGGGCAGGGGAGAGGGAAATGAAGTGGGAAAGAAGGGGAAGAGATGTAAGTGAACATGAATGAGGGAACCATAGATGGAGCCAAGGGTGGGTGGGATTGAGTGTGGGAGGTGGGCGGGGGAAAGTGGTGGTGGGAAAATGGAGACAACTGTATTCAAACATCAATTAAAAAAAGTAAAAAAAAGAAAACACTTTGAAAAAAAGAATTGACATTTGAAGTAACTATTTCTGTAGAAGAGAAAAATATTAATGTTTGTCATTCATGCATGGCATCTCTGGATTTAAAATTTTTAACCATAGTCTCCTTGTTTACCCTGCATAGTGTAATAGTTACCGAGCGTAGGTGTTTTTAGTCTGAACACTCGGGAAAGCCAGTTCAGAGTAGTTAGGAAACGCTCCCACGATCCCACAGCTGGTCCAGTGATGGAGATGGATTCAACTCAGGCTAATGCCAAAGCTTAGCTTCTGGATTTCTTAAAAATAGAAACTTCTACAATTTAGGCTTAAAAAATACTCAGACTGATCCTTGAGCAGTGTTTGAGTGGGTTGGATTGCAGAGTTTAACAGAAAGAATTGAAAGTTTACAGAATGTTCCATTTTGTACAAAAGCATAAAAGTTGGGTTTGAAGGTAGGTATTTCTATAATTGAATTTAAAGTGGGATTTTTGCCACACAGACTATGCACAACTCTAAATAAGCAATAAAACCTCCTCTCCTTGCAAAAAGAGGCAGTGTGGGCTGGAGAATGGTTGTGGATTTGGCGGCAGGCGGCTGAGTTTGAAGCTTATGGGCTAGTGGAAAGGCCTCTGGCAGGCCCTGAACACTCTGAGCCTGTTTCTCATTTGTTAACAGGAAAGTAGCCCAGTTCTCTGAGAGGGCTGCGGTGCAGATCAGATGAGCAAACACGCTGAGATGTTTATGAAGGGGGTTTTCTAGGAAGAATTTTCTATGTGTGAGTTGTCTCAAATCTTCAGAGAGATGTAGGAGCCTGAAACACCCTGGGAAAAGAAAGACTACAGAGAGAGGTCAGCAGATTCACATGCCAAGGTAGGAAGGAAGGATGAGGGATATTTCTGTGGTGCTGAAATCTGCTGAGAGCAAGAGCCTCATTTGTGTGAACAGTTCATGTGCTTGGAAGTCTGTAATTATACTGTCTCCTGGTATCAGTAACATATAATGTGAGGCCAGAGTGCAGTTCTCTTAGGCAAGGGAGCAGGCAGTTCTCCCTCCCTCTCTCCTGGTCCCATTCATTCACTCGTTTGTGGATTACTGCAGGCTCCGAGCCATGCACTGCAGTCCAGTCAAGAAGGCAGCGTATCATGGGCAGTGGAGTCAGATGGACCTGGGTTTGAGTGTGGCCTCCTTCCCTGAGTAACTGTTAAACTCAGTTGTTTCATTTCACTAAACCTCAGTTTCCTTATCTGCTTTATGAGAAAGCAGTGATAGTTTACAGGTTATATGAAGATTAGAAGTGATCTTGCTTGTAAAGAAGTTTGTGCAGTTCCTGGGACATATGAGCACTCAGTAAATAAATAATAGCTTCTAAATATCATAATATACTGTAATCACCAAGGGGCCAAAATGCACAGTGGGCCAGTTCTGCTGTTTTGTCCTTTTAGCCTTTTACAAAGTCATAGTGGGTAAATAGAAACAGAAGCCCAGGGGTTAGGACTCATGGCAACCAAACCCCAGGTGGTTTGCTGTGCTGTATGAACCTTGAGCTGTGCGCCCAGCCTGACCATTTCTTCCCAGCTTAAGCTTCTGGGTAACCACTGTGAGTGGGGTGGTCCCCACAGCAGTGCGGTAAGGATCAGGCTTGCTCAGGTGTGTGAGGTGCATGTAGAACCAAAATCTGCAGCGTATCTGAAGATAGTTCTTACAGGGCCAGTGTATTAATAGGCCCTGGAGGTGTGTGTGGTATTTGTGAATCCTTGTTTTGTTACACATAGACCCTCTGATATCAGGAAGATGTCTCAGAGCTTGGAGGCTGATACCAAGGTCACCTTTTCCATTTTTGGAGACGTCACACACTCATACTTATGATTGTGAATTTCTCCAAATGCTTTTTTTAAAGGTCAGGTTGAGATACAGTTAGTAAAATTCACTGTTTTTAGTGTGATTGTTGATTCTGAGTTTTGGTAAATGCATTCAATTGTGTAACCACCACCATAATCAAGACTCAGGATGTCTATCATTTCCTAAAATTCCTTCACTCTCCTTTATAATCAGCCCTTCCAACCCCCAGCCCTGGCAACCACTTATCTGTTTTTTGTCTCTATAAATTTTCCTTTTTCAGAGTAACATATAAATGCAGTCACACATGTTGACTCTTGAGCTTGGCTTCCTTCACTTAGTATAATGCTTTTGAGACTCCAAATGCTTTGATTGCAGCAGGATTAGTGGTTCTGAGATCAACATGGAAAATCAGCGGCATTCCTGAACACCATTAATAACCAATAGAATATCTAATTTTATAAATTTACAATGCCACCAGAAAACCCCTGAAGTACCTGGGACAAACATGTTCAAGATTTTTATGAAGAAATTTATAATATATCATGAAAAGACATTAAAGAAGATGAAGAAGTGAAAGAGATCATGTTAATGAGGGGAAAACCTGATATGATAAACATGGTGATTCTTGCTGAGTAAATCTATAAATTCTGTGCAAATGCAGTCCAAATACAAATAAAGTTTTTCCTGGAATTTGACAAGCTATCATGAAATTATTATAGAAAAACAAAGGACCAAGAATAAGCAAGACAATTTTAAGAATATGAGAATTTTTTATAAAGCTGTGGAAATTAGGGTGCATGGCCAGATGGTAGGTGAGTGGCACTGAGGGGAGAGCTGAAATAATAACTGGACACACTGGAAAACTTTATATGTGACAGGTAGAGCTGCAGATCAGTGGGAGGGGATTCAGTAAGTAGTACTGGAAGAGGAAAGAATGAAATTGAACTTCTAGTGGATACATAAAGATAAATTTCAGATGAATTAAAACCTAATAGTGAAAAAGCAAACATTAAAAACGTTCATGACCTTTGCCCATTTTTTAATTGGGTTGCTTGTCTTCTTAGAGTGGAGTCATGTAAGTTCTTTATATATTTTGGAGATGAAACCCTTGTCTGAGGTATCATTGACAAGTATGTTTTCCCATACACTTGGTTCTTTTTTTTTTATTTTAATACTGTTTTCTTTAGCTGTGCAGAAGGTTTTTTTTTAATGAGATTCCATTTGTTTATTCTTTCTTTTATGTCCCTTGCTCTGAGGGATGTATCAGTAAAAATATTGCTGCATCCCAATGTTCATAGCAGCAGAATTTATAGTAGCCAAGTGTTGGAAGCAACCTAGGTGCCCATCAGTAAATGAATGGATCAAAAAACTATGGTACATTTACACAATGGAATTCTATGCAGCAGAAAGAAAGAAGGAGCTCCTGCCCTTTGCAACAGCATGGATGCAACAGGAAAGCATTATGCTGAGTGAAATAAGCGAGGTGGTGAAAGACAAATACCATATGATCTCACCTTTAACAGGAACCTAAACAACAAAACAAACAAACAAGCAAAATATAACCAAAGACACTGAAATAGAGAACAGACTGACAGTGTTAAGAGGGGAGAGGGAAGGGAATTTCAGGGGAAAAGGGGAAGAGTTTATAGGAACAAGTATAAAGGACACATGGATAAAAAACTAGGGGCAGGTGGAAATGAGGGAGTAGGGGAGGGCTGGGTGGGTGGGCTGGGATGGGAGTAAAAGATAGAAACTTGTACTGCAACAACAATTAAAATAAAATCTAAAAATAAATAAATAAATTAGCCAAAAAAAAAGCTTTCTGAGAAAATATATGTGACTATGATTTCTTCACCAAGATATTTAAAAACAAGCTATAAAAGAAAAGATTGAGACTGTGGTGGGGAGAAGGGTGGGCAGAGGTGGAAAAGGGTATAAGGGGCATAAATGGTAGTGGAAAGAAATATAATAAATCAATTAAAAAAGGAAAAGATTGATATATTTGCCATATAAAATTTAAAACTGCCGTGCAACAGAACGTACCACAAAATTATAAGAGCTTTTTATTGGGGAAAGATACTTGTAATGCACATATCCAAGGAAGAACTTATACCTAAAATTCATAAAGAAGTCCTAAAATCTGTAAGAAAAGATGAACAGCTTAATGGTGGGGTGTGGAGGGGTGTATAAATAGTCCAGGTAAGAAGATCAAATGACTAATAGGTATAAGAAGTTCCTCAATTTTATTTGGAAAACAAATATGAGGTACTATTTCATATCCATAGGACTGGTAAAAATATAAAAGTCTCTACATCAGTTTGAAGAGAATGGGAATATCAGAACTCCTTTATGATGTAGGAGGAGTAGAAATGGGCACAACCTCTGGTGGGTGGTTTTGCATTATCTGGTGGAAGGTGCTGTACCAATGACCCAGCACTTCCACATACTGTATATCCATATATCATATGTGCACAAGGAGACATGTATAGGAATGATCATTACAGCCCTATTTGTAATAGTGAAAAATTGGAAAGAACCTAAACATGCATCAATAGGATGAATAAATAAATTTTATTATTCACATAATAAAATAGTGTACAGTTGTTAAAATGATCTAGAAATACAAGTATCAACATGGATTACATTTCAAAAACATGATTCCATTTATATAACGTTTAAGGTATAATTTTTTTTTGTCTATGCATGGCTTATGTAGATTAATAAACCCATGGTGAGATTCATCAGTACCAAATTCAGGGTAGTGGTTATTTTGATGAAAGAGTGAGTGGAATGTATTAGGAAAGAGTGTGGAGGAGATTTCAAATATGTCTGTTTTAAAGTTTTTCCATATTGAAAATTATAGCATATTTATTGGAATGTCAAAGGAGCTCAAGAATCAAAAAGCATCTTTCATTAGAATAGACAGCAAAAATGGTCTTGCAGAACTGATGCTCATAGAAAGTGATAACAAATTGATTCATAAGCTTTTTTAGAAAAAACCTTCAGAGTAATTAGAAATTATATGTTTTTTATTTTATTAAGAACTAAAAGCACAATGTGTAATCAGTATAAATTTTAATGACTTTTAGTGTTCAGGAAACAGCATGCCTCTGCAAATTGGAAGACTTTGTGCAAATTCATTTTCTTGGATATGGCACACCATTTCTTTAGAATTATGAAATAAAGCCCTAACCCATGTGGTTCAGTTGATTGGGCATCATCCCGCAAAGTGAAAGGTTGCTGGTTCTGTTCTCTATCAGAGCACATGCCTTGGTTATGGGCCTGGTGCCCAGTTGGGGCACATGTGGGAAGCAACTGATCAATGTTTATTTTATTTTATTTTATTTTATTTTATTTTATTTTATTTTATTTTATTTTATTTTATTT
>PVIA01012928.1:0-35141 GCA_004024845.1 Tonatia bakeri
TGCTCCTAGTCACGTCTCAGGGAGGTGTTCCTTTCCATCCCCCTAGCCCAGAGCATGGCCATAGCTATTTAGCATATTCAGGCAACCAGCCCAAGGCTATAGGTATGTTAAATAACCATGCCATGGATTAGCTGCAAAGCTGCCCTGCACGTTCTTGCTCTGTGTGCCCCTTCCCCCAACTCACACCTGTGGTGGGGGAAAGAGGTAAAAAAAAACATCCTAGAGTCTCTGGACACCTTGAGTTCTGGGCCCCATTTCAAATGTCCATTTGGGGTCCCCCCCTCTTGGCTGCACCCTGTAACAATATCCAACTGTGAACCTCTCGGAAACATGATGCGTGTCTCACGTACCCCTCTACCCTCGTTATTTGCACAGAACTTGGTTAAAAACTTCAAGGGTTTGGTAACTTCACAGATTAATGGATGGAAACACTGAGTTATGAATGAGTGTGTAAATGAATATAAAAATAGACCAAACTGGTGAAAGCTTTAATCTCAGAGCTGCTGCCAAAGCCCAGGTGTTATCGGTCAGTGCCGAGCTGGGGACCTCAGACGCAGGACCACCGCAGACGGTCGGACTGCTTGCCGGCACCGGACTCCCCACCTCGTGGTACATGGTAAGTCCACTGAGATCAGGTTGATCACATGACTTGCCTGGGCCAATTAAATGAGACAAAACATCATTGGTATCACTTTCAGAAAAGTCTTTAAGAAAATTCACCACTTCCCTTCTCTTTGTTTAGCACAGAAAGAGCAACATTCTTCCAGAAAGTGGCTGCTCCAATCCAGGGCATGGGTCCTGAGTGTGGCGGGGCAGAGACAGGGATTTGGGGGTTGTTTGTTGTTCCACCAGAACGTAGCAGAACCTGACAGAGGGAGCCACTGGGGTCTTGCTTTGCCTTCTTGGAGCAAGAGCATGAAGGGTAAAGCTGGACTCGCAGCAGCTCAGAAGAGAGTCGATGAGCGTGGAAACCAGAACCGGGGCGGCGGGAAGGGACGGGCTGAGAGACGCTGCACCGGCAGCGCCCACAGCCCTGGGAAAACGGACAGAGGGCATCGGCAGCGAAGGGCTCAGACACCCCACGTGCGGGGTGCGTGTGTCAACAGCGCTCCCACTGCTGAGGAAAGCAGCTTTGGGAGACGAAGAGGAGGGTGTTGTTGAAGGAGAAGAGGATGACGACTTTGGCTTTAACCTAAAAGGAACCAACCAAGACTAAAAATGCATTCGTATTTGTACGGTGGACCTGCACAGTAAGCAAAGCAGAATCCCGTCCCCAACGGCAGGCATCAGAAGAGTGGAGACGTCAGCAAAGCGCTGCCCCACCCCCACCCCACGTCACGTACTGGCGCTGGTCTCCAAACTGGGCTGGACTTGCAGAGTCCCTGACAGATGGACACGTTCCCTCTTTTCAGCCTTTGCCAGGAAAGGCAATTTCCCTGACTTCTCCAGGAACCCAGCAGGGCCCGCTAAGGCCAGTGGTCAGCAGGTTTTCCCCTTAGTAAGCAGGTAGCGTTCACCCCTGGGGTAGGCAGACCACGGAGCTTTAATCAATAGTCACTTTTATCAGGGCTTTCAAGACCTGGCTTTGGAGGTAGGATTCCAGGATTTCTGGCATCTTCCTGAGAATCACCCTGGAAGAGGCCTCTTTCCAGAAATCTCTTTTCTTATCAAAAGTAACACAAGCTGTGAGCCATCTAAGTAATAGATCTTTATTTGGTAGCTTCCTGTGGTAGCATTCTCTTACTGGCAGTCATAAAATAATCATAATAAAAGTTCTAACTTATTTAGCATCTTATTATATGTTGGATATTGTGCAAAGGGAACCCTTCTCATTTGTGCAGCCCTCACACCCACTGCATGAGTCTCTAACAGTAATGACAGAACACACAGGCACTATCTACTGAGAAAAGAAAATTCTGGTGGCAGCCACAGGGCCTTCTGTTTGCCGAGCAAGATGATGGTTGCAAGGAGGTAAGCTTGAAAGAATCACACTCACGCACGCGTGTGCACACACACACACACACACAAAGGTGGTAGGGCATCTGGAAATATCAAACAAGTTGCTATTATTGGCAAAGCATGGCATGTAAACTTTTCTAACTTCCCTCTACAAAATCTTCAATAAAATATATACTGCTCACTAATGCTTCGGAAAGAGGACTATGTGAAAGGGGGGGTTCTAAAGAAGGGGTGCTATAGCCTGCTTGAAGGTTAGGCGAAACCAGAGATGTTCAATGCATTATTACACTCAGTCACACATGCCAGGCAAAGAAGACCAATACTGCGTGCATCACTCACACGTAGGATCTAAAGAGGAACAGAACTTGGCATGGCCGGGGAGTAGACTACATCACCTCCACCGCACCCTGTTGGCTAGAACCTCACAGCATATCCCCAAACCACCTGTACAGGTAGCCGGGAGCTATCGTCTGCCCACGTGCAAGGAAGAGGAAAATAAAACGAGAACTTGTGAGCACTTAGCATTGTCTGTATCACACAATAGGTATAAGCCAGAGACAGGAGGCAAGAGAAAGTTCAGCATCACAAGCCCAAGCAGCATTTTCCCCAAAATGAAATGCTTTTGACCCCAGCCTTTAACTGCCCACAGAGCGGCCAGGAACATTTTGGAAATAGAGTCAGGGTTCAGCTACGGCTGCAGTGAGGGGGGCGGTGTGTGCAGCGGGGTGGGAACAGATGCTCCGAACACTGAAACAGCTTGAAGCTTTAACTGTATTGTCCAATCGTATCCTCTTCTGGGGAGATGTGGAACCTAAGGACTGACGTGGTTTGGGGGTTCTCACCATATGGACCTATGGAAAATCCAGGTAGTAAAGTTCTAACTGCCTGTTTGATGAGGCCATGTAGTCAAAACAAAGCAAAACAAACAAACAAACAAACCGATATCTTGTGGCTCTCTGCAACGGCCTGAATTGTGTCCCTACCTTACCCCATCCTTTATGTTCAAGTCCTAACCCCCACTGCCTCAGAATATGGTAGCATTCGGAGAAAGGCTCTTGAAACAGAGATGAAGAAGTTAAAAAGAGGCCTTTGAAGTGGTCCCCACTCCAATATAAGCAGTGACCTGATAAAAAGAGAAAACGTGGACACAGACATGCAAGCACAGAGGAGAACCCACGGAAGACACAGGGAGAAGGCAGCCAGCTGTAAGCCACGGACAGAGGCCACCAGGGAAGCCTCCAGACCCGGGAGGAAATCCACTTCTATTGCTCAAGGCATCGGTCTGCGGTACCGGTTGCCCTAGCGGACTAACGCGGTCTCCCTGCAGTTATCCCCCAGGCCACTGGGCCTGGGGGAAGGCGCAGAAAGCGAGTCTTTCATTTCTCAGCTGATGTTTCCAAACAGGAAATCCAACCTCAGTGAAGCAAGCTCCCCACTCAACCCCGCAGAGGCAGGAGCGTCATTCTGCCTGTTCCCACCACCTGAGACTGAGAGCAATCTAGTGGGAAAAGCCAAGACTGTCCCATTACCAGCCGGGTCACCTGGCGAGAGGGACTTCAGTTTGCAGACCCCCAATTCCTCCACCAACCAAATGGGAAGAGTGGGCAATGCCGCCTAACCAGATGCTGGTCAGGCTACATCTGTCCAGTGTTTGGGAAGGCTCTAATACCAGGCCTGGGACCCGTTCAGTCAAGACATGGAAATAGCATCTCCCATCACAATGAGGTGACTCAGGACTTTATTCTTGTGAGTCACAGCTAAGAGTCAGGGTTTGGGAACCAGATACACCTGGGCGTCCAACGTGAGGTCATCACAAGGTGACCGTAGTTAAGTCAGCTCTCTGACCTCCGCTGTCCAGCTGACCTTCCTCTGCCCAGCTCAGCTGTCACAAGAGCAGCTGCGACCCAGGACACGAAGCTCTCAGCACAGAGGCAGGCCCGTCACCACGTCCTTCAACAAGGTTACGAGAGCGTGATGCTGAGGGAAATGAGCCAGTCAGAGGAAGACAAGGACCACATGATCTCACTCATATGTGGAATCTAATGAACCAACAGGGAAAATAGAGACAGACTCATGGAGAGCAGGATGACAGCTGGGGGGTATGTGGAGGGACTGGGCCAAAAAGAAAAAATTCATGGACATGGACCACAGTGAGGTGATTGCGGAGCGGTGGGGCAGTGGGGGGTGTGCAGCGGGGGGGTGAAAGAGGGTGTAAGGGTGATCAATGAAAATGGAAAAAAATACAATAAAAAATAAACCATTTTTAAAATGCAATAAAGCAAATATAGCAAAAAGAATGTTCTGTTTTGTAACGTTTCTTCTTCCGCCTCCCCGTAGCAGGCTCGCCTGAGCGGAGTTCACTCGAACTTGAACTCTTCGGAGAGCATCGTGTCCTCATCCCAGGTCAACTAGTCCGGGGCTGGGCAACTCGGAGCCTCATCACATTACGGGGATTCACAGGAAACATGATGTGGCCCCAGACTGTGTTTTGAAAACAGCCTTTTAAGAACTTCTGGGGAATGGATCCCTCCTTACAGATCTTTATTTTAGAGATGTCTCTGCTTTAAAGGACAAAAAATGTTCAAGGAGGGAGATAGAGTCTTGTTCCCAGACACTGATCTGGAAAAGGAACAGCAAGTGCTCCCAACAGGTTGGCATCAATGCACTTCTATATTTAATAGTGTGGTTTGCTTTTGTGAATTCTTTATTAGCTGGTCATTAAGAGCTGAATCGCTGATTGGGATCGGTGCACAGGGAGGGATTGCTTGCTGCCTGCTTTTGAATCTTAACTGTGAGGCAGATGGAGTGAGTGTGTGTATCATCGTGGGAATGGGCCTGAAAATGTCTCTTCGGTGGAGTCAGAAACAAACACGCCAGCCCACATACAGCCTGGTTCGGGACTCAGACAACCTGGAAGCTGGTAGGAGAAGAAACCCGAGCAAAACTCCTGGGCTGCCCTCACGGCAGGAAGTGGGTTTGACGTCTGGGTGGACCACCAGAGAGACAGAGGCTGAACAGGCTGCTTGAATAGGTTCATCAGACTGGCACTGAGCCCCCGGTAAGAACCCTGCCGAAGACGCCTCACTACACCCCGACCACACACCCTGGAGGAGCTCCTCATTCTCCCTGAGCCTATCTCCCCACCTGTGGGATGGAACTATTGCCCACTTGATAGAATTGCTGCGAGTTTTTATGAGCTAGTGTTTGGGGCATGGCAACCGTTCGATAAAAGTGGTAATAATCGGGGGTGATATTTATTGTTGACTATGTGACAAGTGCTTCAGATGGGTTAGCTCCTCAGCACACACAGGTCTGTACACAGGTGTTCTCACTCTGACGGAAAGAACACGTAAATATGAGGAAGGTCACCTACGTTCCTTGGCCTCAGGGCCAGCGAGTGGGGACTGGAACCAGGCTTCAAATTCAGGTGTTCTGATTTCAAAGTCACAAGTACCCTGGTGGCAGGGCCAACAGCAGGAGCCTTGGGATCCATCAGTGACACAAGCACAGTCCCAGCGCTCCAGCTTGAAGAACGGGCGGGGGGAGTCAGACATGGAACACACACACAACTAAACAGTGCAATAAGCGCTGGATTCGAGTCATAGAAAAACACTGTGGATGGCTAAAGGACAAAGCAGCTGGACCAGCATTGCAGGGAGGTAGTATTTAGTCTGAGGCACTCACCAGAAAGAGGCAGGAAAGAAGAGGTGGGGGCCAGAACAAGGAAATGGGACAGGGGTACGATGTCATAAAATCACAAGAGGGCACGTCTTGTCCAGACCACAGTGAACAGTCCAGCGGGACTTGAACAGATGGAGCATGAGGAGGGGGTGCAGTAAGAGCTGTGTGTGGAAAGGCTCACTGGGGCCAGGTGACGAATGCTTCTCCAAGGCCTGTCCTGGGGTTTATCCTGTAGAAACCAGGGGTGAATGGCAGTTCAAGCAGGATGATAAACTCATGAAATTGCGTTTTTTAGGAAAACACTTCTGGCCACAGTTTGGGGTAGTGGACGCAGTCCTTGAAAAGGTGAAAAAGACAGAGAATGAGATAAAGAATTGTCGAGTGCCAGACAGATGAGGACCCTGGCGTCAGCACCGGTAGCTTTACAAACACGCAGGATGCGCTCTCTGGCCCAGAGTGAAATCCACGTCCCAAAGGCAGAGGACTGTGTCTGCGGAGAGGTCAGACACAATGATGGGAGGGGGCCTTACCATGAGAAAGGAAGGAGGGGGGAAATGCCCAGACAAAACCTGTGCCTGGGAAAATAAGCACGCGTGCAGACACTCCACAAACCCTCATGAAGCACTTGTTAAACTGCAGGCACTGGGGGCACTAAGAGGAACAAAGGGCTATAGTGGCTGACCAAGGGGCACAGTCCCTGCATGTGAGTGACACTGAGCGCAGGAGGTTCCCCGCTGTCACACGGGAAGGACCTTGGACAACTGGCCCAGGTACCTCTCCACCTCCCTGCAGGGCAAGCGTGGACGATGAGCAGCTTGACCTAGTGGTCATCACTGCGCTCTGGAGTGTCCACATGACCTGGTGAAGTTGAACTCGCTGAAGTGTGGTCAGGACACAGGACTCTGTTCTTCTTCCTTCAGAATAAAAACACTGGAAGGAGACTTGACTCGGAGCATTAAACACACAGCACAATACACAGGTGATGTTTCGTAGACTTGTATACGGGAAACCAATATAATTTTATTAACCAATATTGCCCCAATAAATTCAATTAAAAAAAAAAAGACTGTAGGTTTTGCAGACCAAAACTGGTGACCTAAGTGACCATGGGGAGCAGCCTGTGTCAACGTTATACTGACACAGAACAGCCTGGTGGCATTTTACAGTGGTGGGAGGGACTTGGAGTTCTGCCAACCCTGGTTCCGTCTCAGATTCTCACGTTGGCTCTGAGTGACGTTTATTATCGGTTACTTTGTCTTTCGCTTCTTTCTCTGGTCTCCTCATTGGAAGAGCGTGGACGGTAATACCTTCCACCGAGGTCTGTGGTGAGGAAGGCATGAGGGGACATCGCAGAATGCCTGTGGAAGGGACTAGAATACAGCGGTGTCTTTGCGGCAGACCCAATATATACACCTTGCCTCCCTACCTAGATGTCTAAACGAGGAGAGGAATAAACTATAAGAGTAGAGATAAAGGTCAAACGCCAACCTCATTACTGATTATCTACTGGTGCATAACAAACCACCTTAAAATGCAGAGGCTCAGAAGCAATTCTCACGTTGGTCAGAAAGCTGCCATTTGCACAGGGCTGCGTGGGAACTACCTGTCCGCTTTACTCAGCATCATTTAGCAGCTCAAAGGTCAAGGGCCAGGATCATCTCGCGCCTTGGTCACTCACACCGGTTGATACTGCCATCGCCTGGGCCCCACGGCCAGGACTCTGATTTGTATTCTCTGCACAGCTGGCT
This sequence comes from Tonatia bakeri, assembly GCA_004024845.1. Classification (NCBI taxonomy): domain Eukaryota; kingdom Metazoa; phylum Chordata; class Mammalia; order Chiroptera; family Phyllostomidae; genus Tonatia; species Tonatia bakeri. Next base: position 7,389 of record PVIA01012928.1, read on the forward strand.
GGGTGCCATAAGCAAGCATCCCACGTCCCCAGACGACCCAGTAGAAGCACACTGTTTTTTAGGACTTAGCCTTGGAATTCACCTGGCACCCCTTCTGCCATTTTCATAGTCCTGCCCAGATTTAAGGCAGGGTAGTGTGGGGTGGCCCTGGGTTCCTGCCTCTTGATGGAGCAGTATCAAGATCACACCGTAAGGACACATGTGGGATGAGATACACATATGGATGCAGCTACTGCTGCAAAATACAATGTGTCCCCCCGATAGAGGCTAACCAGTCAGGCTAAGTTATAAGCAGGGTATAACGAAGCATCTATTCACAAGGATGTGGGAAGAGTTTAGGAAGAGCAACTAGACCAGTTACAGGGGAAGCTGTTACTATGACTCAGCCCGAAGGGACATGGGGAAGGAGTGCTTGCCGGACTTTGCGGAGGAACACAGCCCAGCTACGGCAACCAGCAGGGGGAGAGCCGAGGGAAGAAACACCCCACCTTGCCTTCCTCCTCCCAGTCCCTTCTTTCGGTCGATCTCCTCCCAGACTTCCCCAGGCTGAGAGAAGAAGGGCAACATGGGCTGTTGATGCAGGGGAGTTGGGGACGCAGCCGCAAGGGTCTGGAGGGGAAAACAGAAGTCATCCTGCACATTTGTGGTGGGAGGACCAGCCCGCCAGGGGGAAGGTGGCACCTGCTGAGCAGTAGGTTCACCTGTGCCATTGCCTCCCACTGGTTGTGTGGAGGAGGAAGGTGAAAGGGACCCAAAAGTCCCCTTTGCTACAATAGTCCAAACAGAAATGTGGATGGATCACGGACCTGAAAATTCACTCCACCATTCTGGAAGTGGGAGGTAGGAAGGGTGAGGGGAGGGCTGTTTTCTTAATAGAGAAAGTCCCAATCAAAAGAAAAGGATGAGGAGAAGAGTCCCCACTAAAAGGGCCCAGCCGTCCTCCTCCTCGTCTACCTGCCGCGTCTTCTGTTGAAAAGGAACCAGTGCCGCCAGGGCTGTGCGAGTGGAGTGTAGAACAGAGACACACATTTTTGTCTATATTAAACCAGCAGCACAATCCATCAACTTCGGGTACATCAAACAGGCTCATTTGAAACACAAGACTCTTCATTGGATTTCTGCATTTCCCATGTACACAAATAATACGAGGGGAGACAAGCAATGCCCGAGCATCTCAGTCTTGCTCCTTCCAGACCCCAGCAGAACCCAACATTCTTCAGGATCACTTTTCAATCAAACAACCAGAACGGACAAGAAGCCAATGCTTTGTGCAAACACCAGTAATTCCCATTCTATCCTCTTACATATTGACATGTGCCAGCTGTAATCTCTCGTCCTAACCTGTTCTTTTTTGGGAGAAGGTGGAGAGTCTCAGGAGGCAATCTCAGTGACAGGAGGGCAGCAGGGTGGCGTGGGAGAGGTGAGCCTGGTGCTGCCTCTTCTGGGACCCCACCCGACCTCCCCAGCATGGCTGACCACTTATCCTTTTCACTCCCCTGACACCTCAAGTCACATGTGGCATTTCTGTGTTCTTGTGTTCTACCCTTCTACCTCTTTAAGGGTACAGGCAGCATCTTGCGGGTAGAGGCTATGTCTTTCTTACCTCTGCAGAGCCCAGTACTTAGCTCTGGGCCCCAGGGGCTCTGTGTGAGCCAGCTTTCTCTCCAACCAGCCACCCAGCACCTGCCTTGCCTTCTGCTCCACCCCTCCCACCCACTCTCACTTAATAAGTATAAACACACTTTCATAACTCATTCATTCATAATTTTCTGAACACCCACCATGTGACAGTCAATAGCACATGTGCTATGGGGACAAAAGTGAGTAATCCTTCATCCCTGACCATGTAGTCCAGGGCCTTCTGTGCTGTTTCTGCCAGGGAAATATCAATCAGGCCATTTAATGGATTGAGATAGAGGAAGAGACAGGCAACCACAGGGACTGTCTCAGACTGAGAGTCCCCAGGAAAGCAAAGCCTGAGTCGAGGGCTCGCATGCAGGTGGTTTGTTCTGGGAAGTGAGCGGGGCAGCGGGAGAAGGCACACGGTGGTACATGGAAGGAAGGGGAGGCCCAATGAAAGGCGTGATGCATAGTACCAAGTTGGTCACCACAGGGGTCTACCGGCTGTTACCCCCTCTATGCTTTGGGGGCTCACCGTGAGCTGTCAATTTCCTTGCACTTTCAAATAGCACCTGCTTGAGTGCCAGGCAGATTCCCACAAGCATCCCCAGCTGAACATCCAGAGATGCCCCAGGGAAGAAAACAGTGGAAGTGCTTTCACCTGGGCAGAGGAAGGTGCTTCAGGAATGGCTGGAACAAAGGGAGGACCAGCAACGTCAGCATCACCCAAGAAGTAACTATAAATACAGCTTCTCATGCCCTGTCCCAGACCCACTGAGTCGGATTGCGGGGATGGGCATATCAAACTGTGCCTACCACACTCTCCAGGTGATTGTGCAGCAAGGGCGAGTTTGAAAACCACTGGTCTACAGAACTGTCAGACAGAATGCAAACAGCATCTAATCCAGTTAACGACGCGTATCCAGAACTCTAGCAACTGAAAGTGCAAATAACTTAAGATTTCAACGTAGGAATCTGCAGGTGGCCTTCCACTTTTCCCTGTCCCTCAGCGTCCATGTCCAACACGGCCCCACCCACTTCAATTCTTAGTGCCTAGGGCTACTTTCCCATGGAAAAGACACATGGCCCACAAGCCTAAAATATTTACAAGTTAGCCCTTTAAGGAAAGTTTTTCCAACTCCTAAAATCGAGAGCCCAGAAATTTACACACACAAATATGATCAACTGATTTTTGACCAAGTTGTAAAGGCGATTTAAATGATAGTCTTCTGCAAATGGTGTTGGAACAAGTAGGTGACCGTGTGCAAGAAAATGAGCCTCTACCTGCATCTTGCACCTTCTATAAAAGTTAACTCAGCAGATGTAGCAAATATAAACAGAAAATCATACAAAATTTTTGGAGGAAACATCAAAGAAGACCATTGTGACCTCTGGCTAGGCAAAAAGTTCTTAAACTGGTAGCAAAAGCATGATCTATAACATAATAAACTGGTAAATTATGCTTCATTAAAAATTTAGGCTTTGCAGAAAGCTGGAGACTGGGAGAAAATATTTGCAAATCACATATCCAACAAAAAAATCTTGTATTCAGAATATATACAGACTCTCATAAACTCAACCATAGGAAAACCAGTGACCCAGCCTCTAAAATAGGCAAATGATTTGAACAGATACATCACCAAAGAAGATATGTGGCTGGCAAATAAAAACATAAAAGGATGTTCAACATCATAAATCACTAGAAAAATTCAGATTAAAATCATGAGATATCCCTATACAGCTATTAAAATGGCCACAATAATTTTTTTTAAAAGTCCGACACCACCCAGTGCCAGTAAGGATGAAGACCAGGTCTCTTGTGTGCATTGCTGTTAGAAGTGTAGGATGATGCGGCCACGCGGGGAAATACCTGGCAATTTCTTACACTGTGGCAAACACACACTTACTGCGTGACCCAGAGATCACGCTCTCACATTTACACTGGAGGGATAGAAAGCATACTCACTCAAAACCCTGTATGCGAATGTTTATGGTGAATCTGTTCAAAACCGCCCCCCAGAACTGGGCGGGACTGAGAGGTCTGTCAGCAGGGGAGGGGAGGAGCAGGCCGTGGCACACCCACACGGCGGGACACGTCTTACCCGTGGAACCGACTGCTCCCAGTCACAGCAACTCCGGCGAGTACCAAAGGCCTTACGCTCAGTGAAGGAAGCCCAGACCGAAGATCACGCACTGTGTGATGCTATATGACATTCTAGAAAAGACCAGACTACAGGGGGCTGTCAAGGGCTGGGGGGCAGGGAAACTACAAAGGAACATCATGAAGGAGAGTTTAGGAAAATGGGGCTGTTCTCTGTCACGACTGTGCATGTGGTCACACAAATGGAAGTGTGTGTTAACACTCACAGAACTATACCACAAAATAAAATGTATTGTATATACGTTTAAAACAAAACGGAAAGATGGTAGCTCAGTGGATTGAGCACGGGCTGCGAACCAGGCATCGCAGGTTCGATTCCCAGTCAGGGCACATGCCTAGGTTGCAGGCCATGTCTCCCAGCAACCACACATTGATGTTTCTCTCTCTCTCTCTCTCCCTCCCTTCCCTCTCTAAAAATAAATAAATAAAATCTTAAAAAAAAAACTGTAGTACATTTAAAAAAAATAAAAATAAAAAAATAAAACAAAATGGAAAGATGGAAGGTAGGCTCTCAGGCCACTTCATGGCTTTGGGTCTTAGCTGCAACTCCTCGTGACTGTGTCACCTTCGATGGGTCACTCAGCCTCTCATTGACTCAGTTCCCCAATTCGTAAAAAGGAGACAGTATTTTCCATCTCAGAGAGTTTGTGAGGATGAATTGAGAAAATGCATGTAAAGCACCCAGAGTGTGGCATAAAAAATAAATGTAATAATAAGAGATGTTTATTCTCATTATTAACTTTAGTCCAATTGTTACATTCCATTGATTTTGTTTTGTTATTCAAAAGCACATCTCTTCAGGGGGGTTGTACAGTAATTCTCACTTAATTCAGAATATCCTATTTCCCATAGCTATTTTTTCATCTGTACCAGGATCAGAAGGATCTTATGAATTTTGTAATTGATCCCCATGAGATCATCCCTGTATATTAAACTATGTGTCTGACTCCCGGGTTTCAACGGTTTTTCAAGTCTGGCAGTTTGGTAAAGTTCATGGGAGAAGGTGAGGACCCGAAGGGGGCGTCCAGAAATGAGGCGGCCTATGTCTCTGACACCACCGTGGCCAAAGCTGTCACATTCAACTGTGAGTGCCATGGACACAGGACAGCCAGCGACTCACACGCCATTCCTCAGCCATGGAATTTTCTGTTACCCTTTCCTTCCCAGCCCTGCAGTTCTCGAAATAACCCCTTTTATAGGACTCCCATCCCCCTGCCCGCAGCCTCCCACCGGCCCTGACACTGGAGTTGGAGATGATGGCCTTTGACATGCAATTTTAGTCTTCAAAGGACTGAGTTTGCCTGCCTCCTTCACAAATCATCATTAGCTTTCGTTAGCACGTTTTCTACTGGAGATAATTGTTGTGACATGTCCTCAGCTCCCTTCTAATGAAAGCGGAGCGTAACCCAAGGCTTTTCAAACTCGGAACAAAAGGATTTCATCTCAGTCGCGCGGAACACAGCCATAGCAGCTGCTAGTTCAATGGCTTGACAAACGGATACTGAGCATCATCTGTGCCATTCATGAGAAGAACAAACGTGACTAAAGAACGCCGAGGCAGCCACAGGGGTTCTCGGAAACCGCGGGTGGGGTGTCAATGGGAATGACACTTGAGAACACAGTTTTATCAAAGCTGCAGAGACACGCGATGCCCCAGCGATGCCGCTGCTAGGTACACATCTCAGAGGGCCCGCGCGCATGTGCTCCGGGAGAGGTGCACGCAGCGGCACACAAACGGTACAGAGCATTGTTCCCGACAGCCCCAAACTAGAAGCCTGCCGAGTGCTCATCAGCATTTGAATGGACCGACGTAATGCTCCACACCTGTCCGGTGAAACACAGAAATGAAAAGTGATTAACGACAGCGAGGCACCGCCACGCGGATGGCGCTCACAGACTGTGCCGAGCGAAAGACGCCCGACGTCAGGTACGATTTGGGTTACGTGAAGTTCACAAATGACGCACCTACACCACCTACTGTGGTACAGGTGGTAAATAAACGGTAAGTCCAGAGATGGCTACCATAAAGTTGGGAGAGAATGATTACTTCTGGCAGGAAAGGGAGCGGGTCATCACTGATGTTGTGGGGGTACCAGTTTTTATTGCCGTACCTGGGTGGTTGTTTCATAGGTGTCCATTTAAACTCATTTAAATATAAATATAGTTATTTAGCTACTGCCTTCCTGTGCTTTTTATATACATTATACTTCATTATAAAAAAGATTTACAAAGAGGTAAATTAAAAGGAAAAAAATAGGGGAAAAAAAAAACAAACTCGGCCTCCTTCCTCTTACTGAATGCAGAACGCATGGAGCAGCTATTTAAGAACTCTGGAAAGTAAACAGCAGCAGGTAGATTAAGGAAGCGGAGAATTTACACCACCAAATGGAAAGCATGTTTTCTGCCCAGCCTGAAGCAACCCAGTCCAAGACCAGAACGTGTGTGCCAACAGGGACAGAGAGCTTCAGAAGAAGCTTCTAACTGTGGCTCCAGGCACAGGAAAGGGGACAGCTAACCATTACAGGAAATGTGGAAACACCATGTTTTCCTGCTACCTGTTCTCTCATCCCCAGTCCCCAAGCCATCCTGTGAACATCAGTGGCAGAAGCCCCTACAGGAGGCCACTGCGGGGCCAAAACTCGGGGCGGGGACGGAGCTGGTTATCTGATCAGTGCAGCTGGGATCCCAGGAAGGTTGGGCAAATAATTGATTTTTTAATACACTATTTCATTTAGAACAGTTTTAGATTTATGGAGAAGTTGTGAAGATAACACAGAGATTCTCGTAAGCTCTACAGCTCAGCTTCTCCTATAATTAGCATCACAATAATCTCTCCTGCTCTGTTCTCCCCCAGCTAAGTACTTGGCACAGCACTGCAGCTCAGGCCCCAGTGTTCTAGACAAAGGGGAGCCCCAGCCAAATAGAAAGTGCCAGAGACACAGAAGAGATGAGACTCTCAGAAAAGTGCCTGCATGAAGTGGTTTATGATTCCTGTGCTCACATCCAAGCCCTGCCTGCAGGATCTAATCCTAACCACACACCTGACGCGGAGAAATGGACTAACAGATACGCCATAGCTCACGCACATAGACTGTCCACCGGGTGGAGGGGACATTTTGGAGCTACATAGCAACACAGAGGTCTGGGCGCTGATCTGGTCTGAGAACCCGAGTCCACAGAAGGGAGGTTGGAACTTGCCACCTGAATCTAACCAGACTGAATGACCGCTAAAACAAAAATCTTCCGTAGGAGTCCGGTAAGGCCCAGAGTTGTATAACATACTACTCAAAACCAAAATCGAATCCAAAATCACTCTGCACAGCAAGGACCAGAAAGTTCTTGTTTCCCTTAGGGAAACACAGTCAACAGCGGCCACAGCCCAGATCACACCAACGCTGAGATTACTTGGCAAAGGCTTTATACAAATGCTTCATCCAACAGGCAACCATAAACAATCTTGGAACGAACGGAAACACCGCAAGCCTCATTAAAGAAGCAGAAAAATACGATAACTGAAATTTTTTTGAAACTCACGGTTAGGCTCATTTGTGGATTGGAGATGACCGAGGAAATATTCAGTGAACTTCAGGGTGTAGTAATAAAAATGATTCAATCTGAGAGAAAACAAAGAGAAAAAAATTGAAAATAAAAATAAGCAGAGCCTCATAAACCTGTGGCGTTATAAAAAAAATAAGGTCTAATACTTGTGTCATCAAAGTTCAAAAGGGAAAAAAAATAAAGAGTATGATGGTGAAAAAATACGTGTAGAAATAAAGACTGAAAACTTCCCCAGAGTGGCAAAAGACATAAACCTACAGGTGAAAGATGGTCAGTGAACCCCGAACAAAATGCACCCAAAGAAATACACACACAAAGGCACATCCCACTCCAACTGCTGACACTTCAGTTTAAAAAACATCCTGAAGGCAGCCAGAGAAAAACAACACATTACCTAGACAGGAAAAATTAATCAAAGGACTCTGAATTTCTTATCAGAAATCATTAAGGCCAGAAAAAAAGTACTATAATATGTTTTAAGTACCAACAGAAAGAAGAGCCAACATAGAATTCCTTATCTAGTGATCTATATTAGGAATGAATTTAAAATACAGGTATTCTCAGATGAAGCTAAAGAGGGTTTCTTGACAGAACACCTTTAAGCACACCTATTTCAAAGGGATTTCTAAAGCAGTTTCTTCAAGCAGCAAGTACACAACTCCAAATGGAAACTTGGACTGGGAAGAAAGAACTAGAGACAGTAAACGCCAGGATTATATAACAGACAATTCTCCTTGAGATTTTCAAAATATGTTCCACAGTTAAAAGTAAATATAACATTTTCTGGTGGGGTTTTTAGTGAATTTAGACATAATATGCAAGACAAGTATAAAGGTTAAAGGATAAAAAGACCTATATTATAAGTTTCTATATTTCACTTGGAGTGATGAAATATTGATTATAAGCAGAGTGCAAAAACATAAGTATATGTATCGTAACCCCTTTGTGGAACACTAAAATGACAAGAAAAAGGAATATAGTCAAAACTTAAATAAAGTAATTAAAATAGAATATTAAAAAACATTAGAATAACCCAAAAGAGGGCAGAAAAGGAGAAACAGAGAAACAAAAACCAAAAGAACAGAAAACAAAAAATAAAATAAATTTAACCCAAAATTTAACGATCACATTAAATGTAAAAGGTTTAAATGCACTAAATAAAAGACAGAGATTTTAAGAATGAATAAAAGCTATGACCCAATTATATGCTGAGTATTTTTTAAAAACCTCACTTTGCACATAATAATACAGATAAATTAATTTTTTTCAGAATGATGAAAAATAACACCAAGTAAACACTCATGAAAAGAAAGCTGGAGAGGGACTCAAAGCAGGAGAAAAGTCTCCCTGGCTGGTTTTGAAGATGAAGAGGGGGGACACATGATAAGAAATGTGAGTAACTTTTAGTTGCTGAGAACCACCCCCAGCAACAAAACGCAGACAGTACTACAACTTCAAGAACTGTAGTTGCTGCCAACAATTCTGAAGGAACTTGACTGGGGACTTCAAGCTGATAATACAGACCAGCCAGCACCTTAATTTCTACCTGTTACCACCTGAACAGAGAATCCAGTTATACCATGGTCATTTCTGACCTACAAAAACTACAAGATAATAAATTCTGTTGTTATAAGCCTTTAAAAAAAGAACAGAAAGAAATCTGGAATGGCTACGATAAACAGACTGCAGGGCAAAGAAAATCTCCAGGAGTAAAGAGAGATAATACATAATGGCAAAGGGTCAATCAACAAGAAAACGTAACAATCCAAATGTGTGTGCAACCTAACAAGTTTCAAAACACATAAAGCAAAACTGACAAAACTGAAAGTAGACATAAATCTACAACTCCTCTCTCAGTAATAGCTAGTATGCATACCCAAGAAACTAGCAAGGATATCAAAGAACCAAATAATAACGTCAACCAATTGTATCTAACTGGTATTTCTAGAATATTTCACCTAACATCAGAAAACACATTCCTTAAAAGTTGCATGGAACCACAAAGACCTCAAACAGCCAACACAAACTTAAGAAAGAAGAACAAAGCTGCAGTCATCATGCACCCTAATTTTAAACTATATTGCAGATCTACAGAAATCAAAGCAGTATGGTACTGGCATAAAACAAACACATAGCTCAATGAAGCATAATAGAGAACCCAGACATAAATCCACATATACACGGCACAACAAAGAATCCAAGAAAATATATTGGGGAAAGACAATCTCTTCAATAAACAGTGCTGGAAAAACTGGACAGCCACATGCAAACAAATGAAACTGGACTCCTAATTTACAACATACAAAAAAAATGACTCCAAAAGGATTAAAATGAGACTATATAAAACTAACAATCTTCCTGTACAGCAAAGGAAACCATCAATACAATGAAAAAATAACCTACTGAATGGGAGAAAATATGTTCACAACATATATCTGATGAAGGGTGAATATCCAAAATACAAAAGGAACTCATATCACTCAGAAAAAAAAAAAAAATCTGACTTAAAAGTGGGCAGAGAATGTAAATAAACATTTTTCCAAAGAAGATCAACAGATACATGAAAAGATGTTCCAACATCACTACCCCTCATGAAAATGCAAAATCAAAACCACAATGAGATATCATATCACACCTATTAGGGGGCTATTATCAAAAAGACAGCCCAAGGGAAGTTCCTCAATTAGCTGGAGCATTGTCCGGTACACCAAACGGCTGCGGGTTCCATCCTGGTCAGGGCACGTCCATAGGTTGAGGGTTCGATCCCCAGTTTGGGCACTACAGAGGCAACCAATAGATGTTCCTCTCCCTCTCCTTCTCCTCTTCCTCTTTCTCTTTCCCTTCCTCTCTCTAAAATCAATAAACATATCCTCTAGTGAAGATTGTTTTTAAAAGATAAAAAATAACAAGTGATGGTGAGGATATAGAGAAGAGGGGAGCCTTGTACACTGTTGGTAGGAATGAAAATTGGTGCAGCACCTATGGAAATCAATATGGAGGTTCCTCAAAAAAACTAAAACCACAATTACCACATGACCCTGCAATTTCAGTTCTGGAATTTATCTGAAGAAAACAAAACCACTAGCTTGAAGAGAAATATGCACTCCCACAGCCACTGCCGCATTATTTGCGCTAACCCCCATGTCCCCCACCGTCGCTAAGGTAGGCTAGGGCTCAAATTGCCAGCCCGAGACTTGCCTGGAGATTTTAAAGTGCAGGAGGGCAGCACGGATGTCTAACCCGGCGATGGCATCACTCCACAGGATTTCAAATCCCCTTCCAGGACGCGTCACAATTTACACCAAGAGCTGACTCCGCATTTGAACACGACCCCAAAGTCCTCCTCCAGCACGGGAATCAGGGAACAGGGTGCCAGGCCAAGTCTCCCTCCCGGTGACCTCTGAGATTTTGGGCAGGACACAGCTGACCCTTGAACAACACAGGTGTGAACTGTGCAGGTCCAGGTAAGCAAACGCCAATTTTTTTTTTTTCCCCAATAAATACAGTCCTGCCTTCCTATCAGCCGCTTTGCGACTGTGGCTTTCTGGTCCACGGTCCGCAGATTCAGCCCCAAATGGAAGCATTTTTGTATTCCCAGCGGCAGATTCCCAAACAGGAATCGAAAATACTGCTTTCAATCCGCAGTTGGTTGGATCCGCAGGATCCGCCAATGCCCAGGGTCCACTGTAGAGTCAAAAGTTATACGTGGGTTCTCGATTTCGGGGAGGGGGTTTGGCACCCTGAACCCCCCAACCCCCATGTTGTTCAGGTCAGCTGTACTTCTGGGGCGTCGGTTTTCTCACCCGTAAAATGAGAATATTGCCCCGGCTTAGAGCGTGTTCACTTCTGGCCCTAGGATCCTTCCTCCTGAACAGAAAGGGGTGGAGGATTCTTCCTGAACTTCAACGAGAGAAACTTGTTGGATGAATCAACTAAGAATGGAAACAGCTGCCACGTTAACTTCAGTTTTCCAGAGTCTGTGGGAGCCCAAGCCCAAGTCAGTTTCCAGCCGACATACTTTGTTGCTTTTTAACGAGGACGTTTCCCTCTTCTCTTTTTCTCTGGGTAGCACTTAATGTCTAGGGAAGTGTAGGTTTTAAAGGGTCCAGTGGCAAAAACACGAGATGACAGTGACAAGGGGAACTTATTCTCGTAACTGCTCCGCGTTCACAAGGAAATCAGCTCACCATTTATGCAATTATGTCCCCTCCTGAAACTCATTAAGGCTTTCTCTATTCATAATCAATACATTAAAGCCCCTCTGTTTAATAAAACAGGTCATCAATATTTTACGGCTTTAATAATTTATGTTATAGAGAGGCAGAAGGAACCCTACAGCACACATGTTCTCTGGAGACAAAGAAAACCTGAGTTGCAGATTCTGGACTTTAAAAAATCAGCCTTTCTGGGCCCCTGTCTCCAATTTTTAGAGGGCATAAGGTGGCTGTGGGATGACTCACCCACCGGTCTATAAACTTTGTGAAGAGAGGGACCAGTTCCAATTATTTCTCGGCCATCTACCTACCACATGTCAGGCACTATGCAAAATATTCAATAGGCATTTCCTCATTTACTCCCCTCGATAACCATAGGGAAAAAAAGTATTATTGTTCCCATTGCACAGACGAAGAAACTGAGGCTTAGAATTAGTGAGTAACTTAACCTGCGCTGCACAGCAAGGAAGTAGTGGTGCTGGGATTGAAATGTGACCACCTGACTCCCACCTCCATGCGATTAAACATCACTGCCATACGGTGGTCAAACCGCCTTCTTTGGAAAGTATTTAGTTCTAGAGCACCAACTTTTCTAAGCACTGGGAATAATAAGATGAGCTACATAGGCAGGGACCTCAGCTCGTGGAGCTAGCACTTTGGTGAGTTTAGACCATATACAGTGACGGCTTTTAAAAATCAAGAGAACTCAGAACTCCTACCACATTCCATCCAAGTCCCCCCTTGCCATGAGGCGCCTGCAGCCTCTTTCACAAGGCAGGTCCAGCCAGGCATCACTTGGCCAGCTCAACTCACGTGGGCAAGAGCAAAAGCCCACCGGCCAGTGGAAAGAGGCCTCCCACCAGTCTAGCTTCCAAACTTCCAAGCTTCCAAACAAGTGCCCCCAGAGGTACGTGTCTGGATGAACTGTCCCCTGGGAAGGTGTTTTTCCCAACGCACCTATGAGAGTTCTCCTGGGTGTGAATGTTTTTTCAGTAGCTGTTATTCCCAGGGGGTCTGTGGATTACTGCAAACCCGGAACAGCAGCTTCTTTCATGAGCTCACAAAGAAACTTCAGGCTGGTGGAAACATTTTGCTTTGGTTTCCAAGGCAGAGATGAATGTATAATAAAGGCTCGTTTCGCTATAATTTCATTGTCTGCTTATGAATCTGTCTCCCACATCAATTTCTTAAAACGAGGGTTTATGTTCCATTCAGTGTTGGGCCCAACTGCCTAACACACTGCTCAGCATAGAACAGGTAGGTGTTCAACAGATGAAGGAATAAATCAATGCTTGAGTTCAAAGTCAGGGGCTGTCATTTACTTCCCATGTACCTTTGGGCCAGTTATGTAAGGCTCTGTGCCTCGGTTTCCCTATATGTAAGATAGGGCATAGACTGCCACCTATCCCTTAGAGCTCCGATGAAGAGTGAGTGAACACACATGCAGCCATCAGAAGAAGGCTGACGCGTGATGCACACAAAACAGATGACAGTCATTCTCCTGACAAAGATAATTTCCTCCTGGATAATTTCCCAGTGAGTGTTTGTCCAACTCAGGCTACGTTTCTGTAGGTATTTTTAATACTAGGCGTGATTTTTCCCCCCAGAGGATATTTTTTCCTGTGCACATTTTTTGAGTGGCCATTGCTTCTAGAGACCTTTTCTGGTAGGCATTTTTCCTAGAAAGGCTGTTTCTCAATCGATTATCCTCTCCTCTTTTGTTTTTGCAATGGTTCTTCCAGTGGATACTTTTTCTAATATTCCTGGCTTGTGAAAAGGCTCGTGAATAGGTTCACGGTCAGCATTTTTATAATGAACAGTTTTTCTGGAGAATATTTTTCCTAAGGAGCTTTTTTAGTGAGAACCGTTCATGGTGAGTATTTTGGCTAAAGAGTATATATAGGTCCAGCACAAATAACACCCCTTTTTTTATTATAAAATCTTTTATGACAAAATCAGAAACGTGTGATTCTGTAACATCACAATATCACACTCAAGCACACCATGTGACATTTTAGGTGAAATTTTCTGATTAAAACTATAAATTAACACACCCATATTATTACCCTACCAACCACACTCAAGCAGGCCTCACTTCTGCTGGACCCTGTATTTCCATGGGATATTTTTCAGAATGAAGCAAGTCTTCATTTTTCCAAATAGGCACTTTTTCCTAGAAGTTACAGGCTTCTCCTTGGGTGTGTCCCCCAAGAAGTATGATCCCCATTATGGACTGAGTTGTATATCTCTCAAAATTCAGATACTAAACCCTAACCCCCCATGTGACTATATTTGGAGATGGGACCTTTAAGAAGGTAACTAAGGCTAAATGAGGTCATAGGGCCCCACCCTGGTCCAATGAGATTCGTGTCCTTGTCTCAGAGGAGAGACAGACGTGGGTGCATATGCACAGAGGAAAGGCTGTGTGAGGGCACAGCGCGAGACGCCACGTGCGAGCCATGGAGGGTGGGTCCAGGAGAGCCCAACCCTGCCGCTACTATCATCTTAGACTTCCAGCCCCCAGCTCTGTCACAAATAAACTTCTGTTTTTTTAAGTCACCTGGGCTGGTATTTTGTTATGGCAGCCCGAGCAGACTAATACAGTCCAAAGCAATTTATATTTTTCTGGCTGGAGCTGAAATAGCAATAAGTGCTCTTCTTTATGCGACTTCCTGCTGGTCCCTCGGACGCATCCCTTGTTCACCCCACAGCGAACACTAAGGTCTAACGCAACGGAAGCAGAACGGCCATACTGGCCCATGGCTCCCTTTTGTGCTGATAAAAGAATATACTATCCCTCACCCAACTTATTCCCCAGCCTGCAGTTCTCCATAACTCGAGCCCAGAAAAACCAGATCAATGATCAGCGCCCATTCCCATGGACGCAGCCCCGAGTCTGTGCCACAGAATACTGCAGACACATAAAGATGCCAAGGAGTGCAGAAGGGGTGGCTTGGGTTCCTGGGTATTCATACTGGGGGAGGGGGACACCCCAAGAGTCCTCTATCTGAGGGTCCATTCCTTCCAGTCTGAATACAGTTCCAGAGACAGATGTGTGTTGGGAGTTGATGAGAGCCTCTCCACAGTGGGGCTTTCAGTGAAGGTCGCATTGCAGCTCAGCAGAGCCACGGCGACCACTCCGTTAGCCTTTGGATAATCATATACTAATTCTGTGTGAGCGTAGGGAGAAGTGCTAGGCAACACAAAGACCAGAAAAGCCAGAGACACAGGCTGGTGAGTAGGTACCATGTTGGAAAACGACGTTTTACCTTCTGCCTCCCAGCATCCCATTCTAAGCTCCCTTTCTTTAGCTTCTATGCCCAGCCGGCCCACCCCCACACACACTGTCTGATGGATTCTCTCCCTTCCATACAAGTACACATGCAAAGTCCCTTTGCTCCCTGCTTATCTCCACCCGATTTGTTTCTCAACAACAAAAATAATCCAAAACTGATTCATTCTGATGTCCAAACAACTGATAAAAAAATAATTTCACTCCCCTGCTCCCCATTTCTTTTATCACGCATTCTTTTAAAAGAACCAAAGCATTGAAGGACGGAAGATCCACCATATGGAATTTAGGCGATTAGCTAATGGGCAGGGCGAGGGATGATTGGCAGGTAGAGACGCCACTGCTGTGCACCCCGCTCCACCCTCCCTGCACCGGGCAGAAGTAGAGAAACACAGTCGTTTTGCAGGAATTGTAGGGCACCCAGCAGAGATCCCGCAGACACCAAACAAAGCACAAGAAGCTCTGCTGCATCTATGTCAGCAGGAAGCATCTCGTAGAGCGAGAACTCCACGAAAAACAGGTTTGCCTTGTGTAGCAGACAGAATAGTACCCCACCCCCTTCCTCCAAAGATGGCCACTTCTAATCCTCAGAACCTGTGACTCAGTGACCTTACCTGGCAAAAGAAACTTGGCGGAAGTGAGATAATCCTGGGTGACGCAAATAGCCCCAGGTAATTGGGAGGGGCCTGATAAGAGAGTGGCGGTCAGAGAGAGAATTGTAGTGCTGGACCGCTGGTTTTGAAGCTGGACGAAGGAATTCGAGGAATTGAAGTGGCTTCTGGAGGCTGGAGAAGGCCAGGGAGTGGATTCTCGTCTAGAGCTCCCGGGAGGAGCACAGCCCTCCTGACACCCCGATTTCAGCCCAGGGAGACCCCCCTCAGACTGCTGACGCCCAGAACCGAAAGACAATACATTTGTTTTGGTGACTGTAGTAGGTTCAGGGATGGCCCCAAAGGCATACGTTCGAGTCCTAACCTGGTTTCCCAAGGACCTGTATGGAACAGAGCTCCTGCCTGCCCGTGCTGGCCTGGGCTGTGAGTGAGGATTAGAACTTCCCTGCACTAAGCCACTTGAATTTGAGGAGTCTCCCTGACAGTGATTAGCCTCCCTTGGGCCATTTACTCTCTCACCCACTCTGAGCCTCAGTTTCCAGATTAGTAAGATAAAGTGATCGAATGTTTGCAAAAGCGACTTGTCATTACAACTGTGCAGGTTTCTGACTGTCTTCAGAATCGTAGTCCCAGGTCTTTTGTGATTAAACCAAGGGTGGGGGGGATTCCTCCCCCGGGCAGGCTCTCAGTGTTCTGTATGGCAGGCTCCGAAGAGATCCATTTCTTCTAATAATAGAATGACAGATCCTTCCGTAACTGGCCTATTCCTGAAGCAGGGTTTCGACTGACTTGAGTTTTACAGCATCTGAAACCCATAACATAAAATCAGTCAGCGATTAACCGAATTTCCCTGATGTCAATCTGGGGCTGGGTCCTGATTTAAAGGACACCCTTTGTTATGTGTCCCCCATCACCCTGCTCTTTGCCAGCTGGACCCCACGGAAGATGGTTACTCTACACCTTGCCACTGAGGGAGTTCTGCAGGGCACTGTCCACCTTGGTGGAGCAAACACACTGCCTGGTGTCCTCTGGGATGTCCTCTGGGAGGTTTGGGATACACCCAGGCTAACTTGATTCACTGACGGTGATGAAGCCTTTCCAGGTTCCCACCACACTGGCTGTGGGCGAGACCCACCAGGGCAGGTGAGAGAAGGAAGGTGGCTTTTGTGTGTCTGAGAATGACTATGGATCTTCCTGACGGTCCCTCTGTGTCTCTTCTTGGTCCCCAGAGTTTACTCTCAACCCAGCAGCCAGCATGACCCTGTTAAAGTGCAAGTTGGATCACGTCACTGCTCTGCTCACAGATTTCCAAAGAATTCTATCTTGCTCCACATAAAAGCCAAAGTTCTAACAGTGAATAATGAGACTATGTTTTCCTTCTCTCCTCTCCTCGTTCCCTCCACCAGCCACACACACCTCCTTGCTGTGACCTGCTAACCAGACTCCTGCCACGGTGCCTTTGCACTTCCTGTTTCCTCTCCCTGGAACACTCTTCCCAAGATATCTTTATATCCTCCCACACTTCCTTCAACTCTTTGTTCTGACAGGGAACCCTTCCCTGAAAATCCCAGTTATAATTGCAACGCCCTTCATCCAGGCCACTACCTAGCCCGTCTTATTTTTCTCTCCAGCTTCTGTCTCCTAGCTAGCATACCTAGTGTTATTGCATCATGTACCCAGTCCTTCCTGAACATAGGCTCCGTGAGGACATGTCCTTTCGTGGCCTTCCCCTGGCATCTAGGGCCTGACCAGCACCTAGGGAGGGCTCAACAAATGCTTGTTGAACTGAGCTGAAATTTTATTCTGCCCATGTACCTGTCAAATGATATTAGAGACCTCTTATACTTAACCTATTTCATGATGTGCCCCAGAAACATGTCAATTTTTTTTTGTTATAACTCTCCTATAATTCCAATTTTGTCACTCAAAGATGCAAAGTGGGATGGCATGGCCGCTCTCTGAAAAGCCAGCCTGGGAGGCAGGAGGAGAGTGCTGAGAGTCACTGAATCACTGGGACCTGTTTCACCCAGAATGAGAGGCACTTGGGCCATGGCAGAGGCTTCCAACCCAAGATGTGTGAGCCTCCAGGTGTCAGAAGGCGTGTACATTCCCCTGGAATCATGGGTGAACATGTGAATTTGTGTGATGGTTTCATAGGTATATACTCACTCATTCTTTTCACAATACCTACATGCCAGCACCTTCAGGGGCTCTAGCGTTACGAGAGAGAAAAGTCCCTGCCCTTACGCACGCAGTTTGCATCGTAGTGAGAGAAGAAACTTTCAACACGGATATATTTCTGCAAATAATGAATAAAGCTGAGAGGCCAGGCTGGCAGGTAGCCGTTCTACTACATGAGCTGGAAGCTCTCTTGGAGAAGGTGACCTTGAACAGAGATCTGAATAGAGGAAGGGAATGAACAGTGCGATCTTGTGGGGGGCAGCGGGCCAGGTAGAGGGGACAGCAAATGCAAAGGCCCTGACGTGAGAAAAATCTTGGCACGTTCAGATGGGAAGGAAGTCCATGTGGCTGAGGTGTTGTGAGCAGTGGAGAGAAAGGCAGGAGAGGGGGGCCGAGAGATTAAGGGGGGCAGACACGGAGCATCTTGCCGAGCAACATGAGGACTTGCATTTGATTTACCTGTGAGGTAAATGGAATCTCCGCAGAGGGTTGTGAACAAAGATCTAACAAGATCTGCCTTGGGTTTTGAAAGGCTCTCTCAAGCTGCTTTGCGCAGAGCAGGCTGAAGGGGGCAGCATGGAGCAGGGAGATAATTTCAGAAGTGAATGCAGTGATCCCATGAGGGTGGATGGCCTGCACCGAGCAGGTGGCAATGGAAAAGGTGAGAATTGGGGTTGCTGACTGATTGCATGTGGATGGACAGGCGTTGCTCTGGAGAGATGGTCTTGCTTGGCCAACTGTTTCTCCTGACAGCCCACATGCCTTCCTGCTTCTGGTGAAAGCATCTCCACTTCCTGTTGGGTCGGCTACCCTGTCCCGATGGACACAGTGGGCACGGACCTGTCTTCAGAGTTCCCACACTTCCCACGGCTGAGAGCCAGCCTTGCCTCAACTAACTCAACAAGGCTCTCCTCCCTGAAACACTGTGGCTTCAGTAGAGTGACATAGGTCTGAAATGGGAACATATTCACCATGACACTGGTCCCCTGAAGGGTCTGCCCATGAGTTCTGCTGGCCAGATCCTGGGGCTGCTTTGGCCTCCATCTTTGTATATAAATATATATGATCTATATGTCTATATATTCATGTATGTATGTAAATATATACACATCTACATATGTAAATATATGTACATATATAAATTTATATATAGACAATGATATATATAGCATTGATTATGTCAGGTTATCTTATGCTATGCTGTGCTATGCTGCTATGCCATATATATGTTAGTTAAAGTTCCTATTGTCATCAACTAAATGACCTTAAGCAACACAGAATTCAAAGCTGTAATTAGATTCTCCAAGGGGTGCAGTATCTTCAAAGGTTAAGAATAGTGTTTTAGAGCCTTGTTAATCAAAGTGTAGTGTTCAGGCCATCCTCAGCATCACCCAGGGGCTTGCTGGACATGCAGACCCTACCGCACACCTGCTGAATCAGAATCTGCACTTTCACAAGATCCCCAGCTGCTTCCTGCACCCACCGAAGCCTGAGAAACACCTTTAGAGAGTCAACAGGATGTGGGGAAAAGCTATCAGACTGAGATTCAGGAAACCTGGGTCCTAGACTTGGCTCTTCCACTAAATAGCCATCTGATGTTGCCAAGTTTCTTTCCTTGGAGTCCTCTGCTTTTAATTGTCTCACTTCTGGAAAAAAAAAATGGAGGAAGGAGATCTGTGACCTGCCACAGCTCCCATGATGCTTTGCACACAGCCTTCTAGCCAGCATGTGGCGTAGAACATTATAACCCCTTAAATGTCTACGTCCCCCATGGACTGGAGGAGTGGGCAGCTTTATTTATCACTGAGAATTATTTGCTAGGCTGCTACCATGTGACAGGTGCTTGCAGTGTTCTGGGATCAGTACCAGTGTTCGGTAAGTGTTTCTGAACAAATGATTTAATTAAAGGATTCCTTTAGAAACTAATTAATGCATTGAACATACAGTGTAAGGTAGTTTTTAATTATTATTATGAGAAGTATCTCTTCAGAGATCCCTTCCCATTCCAACAGTCTGTGAATCTGTGAGATGAGTCACTTATCAGTTGAGGGTTAGCAAGGCTGGATCATGTCTTTTGAAATCAGACTCTCACCTGATGTTTCTCTTAAAGCGATGCCATCAGCAGGTTACTCCGACCCATTCATAGGGACCTCCTTAGAATACAAGGATTTGTAGATAATTCACCTGACTAGAAAAACAGGTGCGAACTTCTACTTTATAGCTAAGCTGGATAGGGGTGGGGGGCAGGGAGTAAAAGCAACTGTTTCTATAGCAACAGAATGCACAATTTAAAGAACATAGTGTCTTGCTTAGTCTATTTATAAAGAATGTGTAGGAGATACAATTAAGGAAACTAACAGCAGAAGTACTCAGGCTCTGGCTTCATTGTCTGCCTTCCACCATTTAGCACTCTAGAAAAAGGACCTATGAAAGGGTCGAGGGGTCAGTGGCCGAGGAGGGTGCACCGAGAGAAGCAGTGACTTCCCTGCATCAGTGCGGAGAGCGGAGCCTCCCACAGCCCTGGAGTTCCAAACCCCGAGGCAGAAGCTCCTGCTGCCTCAGCCTAGCCCCGTTCAGACAGTTTCCAGTGCTGGCCAGAGATGTGGGTTAGTAAGTCATCACCTTAGAGGCCTGATTTAATTGTATACCCCGTGGTTTCCTAGGCTGCAGAAGTCCTTCCTGTGACCTGAAATTCCCACCCCGAGATCCCTAAAGCTGCATTTATAACCCCTGCCTCTTTTCCAAAACTCGTGATGCCCCCTGGGGGCTCCCATGGTGCCCCTGACTCAACATTTCCAAAGCCAGCTCTTCTTCCTGACAGGCTGACTTCTGTCCCATTGCGCTTTCTGGCATCCAGGACTGATGCTTCCCGCATCCCTAAGTCTTGCCCATTTTCCTTCTCATTTTCACCATCATGACCCAGGAATGCACAAGATGCAGTGGAGCTGGGCTGGATGCAGGTCTGCAGTTCTGGGTTCTTTCCCAAGCCACGTCGCCTCTGCCATCACATCCCCTGGTCTTGGACTCTGGACCCTGGGAGTAACCAGCTGTCTAAATCTGGAGTGCTGAGCAAAACCTTGTCCACATGTCTCCTGAGCTCCCTAGCCCAGCCCCGGAGGTTTGGACACTGGAGCGGCCACAGGCTTATGTTGTTTCCTGCACAGCAGCACCAAGTGGGTTTCAGCTTTCATCGTAGGATTGCTGAAGAAGCTGAACCTCCAGAAGAATAATTTCCTTAAGATCATACAGCTAAAAAGTCACCAACCTGGGATTTGAATGAATGTACATAAAAAATATTTCATTCCAACATATGTCTTCTCCATTAATCTGCAAGTGATTTCGCAACTCAGAGCAGAAGGGATCTCAGAGTGGCCAGCCTCAGACCTTCAGAAAATAGGGAATCCTGAAGGATGACCCCTCAGCCTCAGGCTTAATCACCTCCAGGGACACCCAGCTCATGAACTACTATCCAGTCCTTTATTTTTTATTATTGAGAGGGGTCTTCTTTGATGTGACAGCTGAAACATACCTCGTTGTAACATCCACACCATGATTTTAAGTTTTGAAACCAGGAAGCCTCCCGCTATGGCAACTTAGCCCTTCAACCCTTGGAGAAAGCCATCGAACGTCCCCTCGGTCTCCGGTTCTACAACAGCAATGCACTTTCACTCATGAATAACACGCAGAAGGAGGGAGTTCTGTGCCAAGCACTGTGCCATGTTCTTGGGCAGACGTGATCTCTGATCTATTACTTCCTGGAAAGGCATGGCTACCTTTGGTTCCATTTAAGTTTATCAATGATTTTTTCTGAAATAGTGGTCCCAAGCAATGCTTCTGACATTGGAGACAAAGAACAGTAAAGTGAGATTCTTAGTGTCCACCAGGGCCCAGTCCTTAGCCCTCTTTTCTTTTTGTCTCTTGCGCTTCCTCTGGACAGTCTCAGTTGCATCTATCATTCCAGTGGTCACTAAATGCCAGCCAATCCCAGGCTTCCATCACCAGACTCTCTCCTGGGCTCTGGACACAAACTTGAAGGTCTAATGTCACTTCCCCTTGATAAACTGCAAGCACTGCAAATGCAGAAGATCTGACATTGAAGCCATCATTTCCCTTCCTCCCACCTCCAGTTCAGTGCCTCTCCTGTGTTCTCTGTTCTGGGTATGTCACCAGGATCTACTCGGATTCCCAACTGTGTTTGGTCCCTTCCTCTATCTCACACTCCTCCTTCAAGCCAATCTCTTCCATGGCTCTCATAGCCATCTCACTCCAGGGTTCCTATGAGTCCTTCATTGTTGTTTACCTAAACAATTTCAATACCCATCCTCCTGAGGATCCTCCGGCTTCTAATCCCAACCCTGTACCTTCCGATCGACCCTACACACTCTTAGCATTGATCTCTCTAAAACAGGCACTGGAAGTACTGTTTTACCACTTAAAAACGTTCAATGGGATTGCCTACTTATGACATCAACTGCCTGCCATAAAATGCCCTCATTGATTCTAGCTTCCTCTTAAAGGGGTTCAGAACCAGCCTCCCCAAGATGTGCTACTTCAGCATGTGGATTATTTTGAGCTGAAGGCAAGAGACACCTTGAGGGCTCACAAGAAACTTTTTACCTCTCCCTGAAGGAATTTAAAATGGGAGAGAAGAGACAAATCTCCCGTGCAGAATTCCAAATAATACCTGTTGGAACTCCACCCTCAAGCATGGGGAGTGCAATTTCCCAGACCTTCAGTGTGGGCAGTGCACATGACTTCATTCCAAAGAGGACTATATGGGAGGCGGGGATGGAAGGAGTACCTTTGCAACAGGGGTCCCCAACCCCTGGGCCAGGCCCAAACTGGGCTGCACAGCAGGAGGTGAGTGGCGGTGAGTGACCAAAGCTTCATCTGTATTTACAGCCGCTCCCCATTGCTGGCATTACCACCGGAGCTCCGCCTCCTGTCAGATCAGCGGTGGCACTAGATTCCCATAGGAGTGCGACCCCTACTGTGATCTGTGCAAATGAGGGACCTAGGTTGCACGCTCCTCATGAGAATCTAATGCCTGATGATCTGAGATGGACCTGAGGCAGTGATGCTAGCACTGGGGAGTGGCTGCAAATACAGATCATCTTTAGCAGAGAGGTTTGACTGCACAGAGACCATAATAAACCAATTTCTTGTAGACTCATACCACAACCCTGAGTGAGTGGGGCAAGTGACAATTAAGCTGCATCTTGTAGCAGGCTATAAAACAATCCCTAACCCCCCATTCCATGAAAAATCATCTTCCATGGTATGGTCCCTGCTGCCAAAAAGGTTGGAGACCACTGCTTTATGATAAAGGAACCTGACATATGCTAGGTACCTTAGCCAGGTGATCAAGGTCCACATCAACAGTGATAAATGGTGTTGAGAGTACATAGCACATGTACTCTTGATGTGCTATGTCAGAAATGGTGCTTCCCCTCTATGATCTTCCTCCCCAAACCCACAACCCCAGTCTACCCATGAAAAAAACATCATACAAGTCCCAGTTGAAGGGCGTTCTGCAAAATACTGACCAATACACCTCCAAATTGTCAAGGTCATCAAAAATAAGGGAAGGCTCAGAAAAAGTCATGGCCAAGAGGTGCCTGAGGAGATACGACAACTAAATGTAATGTGAGGTCCTGGATGGGATCCTGGAGCAGAAACAGGACATTAGGGGAAAACAGAGGAAATCTGGACCAAGTAGGGACTTCAGTTAATAATAATGTGTCAATATTGGTTCATTAATTGTGACAAATGTGCTATACTGATGTAGGATGTTAACAACAAAGGAAACAAAGTGTGCAATAACTCTGTAAGTCTAAAATGATTCTAAAATTTTCTCTTAAAGTTTAATGAAAACACAAAACAGATGGCATCAGAGGAAGCGTGGTCTGTGGAGATACTGGGACCAGCCACTCCGCAGCAACTAAAGGAAGCATCCTGAGGACCTGAGGCAGATTTGAAGACCCTGCCTTTCTCCTCCCCTTCCTCCTTACGGTCACCTAAGGTGCCATCTCCCTTTCACTCGGATTCCAACTTGCAGGGAAACAAGGGAAGGGCAGCACCCTGAAAATCAATTCATCAATTATCAAAGCTAAAGAAGGAGCTTCAAACACTGAACTTTTAGTACTGGATTGGACCCCCCAATGGGGTCAAGACACTGGGATGATCAGAACCATCTTGGCAAAATTAAGAAGCTCTGTTTAGTGCTGCACAATTGAATGTCATTCCTTCCTCCATGGGGCATGCCTGGGATTCCTCAGAATCCGTATAATGCTCACCTGCCTCCACAGACAAATCACAACTCCCCAGACCAGGAATAGCTTCAAGGCATCCTGAGGCTGCCACCACCACACTGAGAGGCAGTGATGTGCAGAGGCCCCTGTGCAAAGCAAGTTTGAGGAATAAAGGGAAGGCGTGGGGAGGAAAGTTCTCCTTACTTGGTAGTGTTTCTTGGTCTATTCACTCCGCTCTGCAGGTGGATTGTGAAGCCCGCCTGATGCAGACCATACTTGTGGCAGCTGGAGTGAAGAAATCCATACCTGTCCCCAAACCACCCTTGGGGATTCTTAGCTTGGAAAGATTCAAGTGATCCCAACTGATGATGGGATCACTTTCCCTGGAGAAGCAGAAACTGGAGGGGGGTGGTCATCACTGGACATGTGCGGTGTATCTTATTCCCCCAGGAATGATGCTACTGGTTTTCCTACCTATTTTTCTATGTTTAGATGGAAAACCAGACCGCCCCTTGTTCTTTGCTTTGGGAGGTGTGGGGCCTTGAAGGCCTTAATTAATATGCATCTAATTTTAGAAAAAGGTTAGCAGGCCCAAACTAACTAATGTCGTGTGGATAGTGTAGAGATTTGCACACACAGGCAGGCAACATCAGGATGCATGTGGTAACAGGACCTGCACCACAGGAACCGTGGCTTGCTGGGAAATACTAGATGCAAAAATACAGCCAGGGCAGAAAACCCACGCCCTTGTTCGTGCCCAGGAAGCTTGGCACCCTGCCTTAAATTCTAAGTATAGAGGGAGAGTGGAACAGGGTAACCCACAAACTCAATCTAGAGCCCAGTGGTTCTCACACTTCTCCCCCTTCGCCGGACTCTGAGTCAGTAGATCTGGGGTGGAGTCCTTAATTTGCATTTCTAACACCCTTCTGGATGACGACTATGGCTCCAGGAACCACACTCTGTGTTTCAGTGATAGGGAAACGCTTTTAAAAAACAGCAATCCCTGTTCCTGTTCTCCTTTCCCAGAGACTCTGACCCAGTTGGTCTGAGCTGGGTGCTTTACAAGAGCTGCCAGGTGATTCTGACATGCAGTGGGAGCTAAGAAGCCCTGCTGTAGTCCGTAGAGAACTTGCAGGGGACACCACATACACACACACAGAGTCTGGTGCCATCTGCCCAGGCAACAGGCAAAAACGGCCACTCGACGAGAAACTGAGCACCACTAACTCCCAAGGACACAAAGAGAACAGTAAAGCGGGGAGTCCCAGGGTAGAGATGGGGTGTGGACTAATCTGAATTGTGGGCTTCCAAGAGTTCAGCTCTTGAATAGGCCCTTTGGAACCTTTCAGTGTACAAGAATAGAAAATGAAAACATTCCTGAGTAATCTAGAAGTGTATGGGCCCCCAAAGAGTCAGGACTGTGGGTTCCAGGATAGAACTGAGGGACATACAAGTATTTAATCCCAAATGAAGGAGTCTGGGCTCATTTACTAAGCCTCTTGGTGAGTGTGCCATCCACAGAGCAAAACGGTCCCAGGCGTAAAAGGTATGGCTCAGCTCCCCGAACCCCCAAAACTCCTCCCGTATTGGGTAGGGAGTAAGGGTGATTCTTAGACAAACCTTTATATTCTTGGGGTAGGGGAATGAAAATTTCTGCTAAGGAAAGAAACACAGGGAGAAAATGTTTAATCATTCATCCACTAGATAAATATTTACTGAGTAGCTATCAGAGGTGCCAGGGTAAAGCAGTGACCAGAACACAGGTATTTATTCTTGGACTTCTCCTGTCTGGAGTGTCCTCTCCCTCCCCCACCCCTGCCCCTGCTGGAGGCATCCACAGTGCCTGAAGCAGGAAGACTGTTAGGGAAAAGATCAAAAGAACAAACAATCCTAAGCTGTAGGGGAATTGTGTGAAAAGGTTTCTCCCATCCTGCTCAATGAATAGTCAGTCTTCAAGACTCTGCCCCCAGGATCTGTCTTCCTGAGTTTATAGATAAGTTTTGACTTAAACTAGTGAATAAAAAGAAAAATAGTGATCAAACAAGGATTGGCTTGGACACATTGGCTGAAAAGTCAGGGTCCCTCGGAATAGATATGAGACTTAGTTTCCTCCCCTACCCCCGGGGTAGGAGGTTGGTAAGCATGCAAGCCCTAACAAAAGTTGCTCTTGTGGTGTCTGGAATATGAATTGATGTTCATAACACCCACTTTAGGAGTGTACCACAATCTCATCTATTATGCATTTTTAAAAAAGTAATCACTTGTCTCCTACTCCCATTAAATCATTTATTGAACACTTATTATCCCAGAGACCTGCTCAACGCTGGGAATGGAGACCAAGGGCGAGCCACCTCCCTCAACTGGCTCACAATCTAATAAGGAAGAAAGACAAATACGTGGTCTCTGGTGGCTCTATTGGATGTGTGTTGGGAGAAGACATATTTGCCAAGAGAACTCAACCCATGTTGAGAGAATTGGGAAAGGCTCTCTGGAGGAATTGACATCTGAACCAAGATTTGAAGAACAAGAGTTAGTCTATGTTATGAGCTGAATTATATGCCCTAGTAAATTCGTATGTTGAAGCCCTAACCCCAAATGTGAAGGTACTTGGAGGTGGGGCCTTTAGAAGTGATAAGATTAGATAAGATCCTGGGGATGGAGCTCCTAATGGGATTAGTGAATGTATCAAAAAAGAAATAGAATCAGAGCATACAGAGAGAAGAAAGTGGCCATTGGCCACCCCTCGCCAGGGTCTGAACAGGCTTGATCTTGAACTTCTCAGTCTCCAGAACTGTGAGGAGCAAATGCCTGATGTTTGCCCCCACTCAGTCTGTGATATGATTTTGTTATAGCAGCCCAGACTGACTAATGCAGACTAGTGACAAGGGGAGAAACCAGCGTTCCAAGCCACAGGCGCAGTTCGAGCAGGCACCCAGGGGAATGAGAGCTTGTCGCATTCTGGGAGCTCTAAACACTTCCGAATGCCTGAAGCACAGGGTTCCCACATAACTGGTGCTAGAGGAGGTGACAGTGGCAATTAGAAGTTCAAGGCTACCCAGGAGCTAAATTGCACACTAGCAATGCTAATTAGTGTGTGCACTCAAGGGAGGCAAATTCAGTGAACACAGAGAGCAGGGGGTGGGGGCGGGGAGGATTTTTTGGAGGGGGTATGGCAGCAGCAGAGGGGACAGGCACTGGCCCAAGACCCAAAATGGAATCCAATAAGTCCCCACTTGGCATTCAGTAATAAAATGAGCATGGCCTGCCTCTGCCTTCTCATCCCCTTTGCAGAAGTTTGCTTTCTGGAGAAGCTGTTTAGGGACTTGCACTTGCTTGAGGCAGATTGGAGAGGCCAGGGCTTTGGTAAATGAGGGTGGAGCACGGTCAAGTTGGACAGATTAAAGTACACTCTGGCCAAAGGATTTGCAAAAGGCTTCGCCAGGCTGGTTACGCGGAGTCAGCGCTGCTGATCTGACCCCCGTCCGCATGCTGAACTGTACAACTATGGCAACCCTTTAGGGCACTTCCCCAGCGAAAACTATATAAAAATGCGCATTGGAATGGAGGCGTGATGTGCAAGAGACAACAGCTTCTCTGTTAAACCACTTAACACCACCATCCTCCCAGCCACGTGGGGCCGGAAAAGATGGTGTGTTTGAAGGGTGGTGTTTAAAAAAAAACTCGTTCCCAGCATGAACAGAAATAGTTTTCCTAACAATTAAGAAACATTTTCAGATACTTCACAGTGGCGGGGTATTTCAGAAACATTTGTGTCTTTAAATGCCAGATTCTTCAGAAGTATAAAAAATTAAAAAAAACAAATTCCAAATTATTCTATTTGAAGGAATTTGTTTCAGAATGCACC
>PVIA01012929.1:0-34989 GCA_004024845.1 Tonatia bakeri
CTGATTTAATTCTCTGCTTTATCTAACGTCCTGTTTATTCCTTCCAGTGTATTTCTTTCAGATATTGCATTCTTTATTTCTGACTGGTACTTTTTTATGGTTTCTATATCTTTTTTCATGCTGTTGAGAATTCTTATAATCATTCCTCTAAACTTTTTATATAATAAATTGCTTGCCTCTCTTTCATTTAGTTCTTCTGAAGGATTCTCTTGTTCTTTCATTTGTAGCCTGTTTCTTTGCCCTCCCATTTTGGCTATCTTTTTGTAAATTTTGCTATGTGTTAGGTAGATCTGCAAAGACTGGTATAGTCCTTTGTAAGACGTTACCTGTTACTGGCCCTGGGCAACCTGTCTGGAGGAGCTATCAGCCATCCACAGCCTATGGCCCCCTCTGCTTGTCCTAACTGTGTGTAGAAAGAACCAGGATCCCCACTAAAGCTGGTTTTTAATAGCACTGGGTCCAGGGGAGGCTCAGCTAAATTCTCAGAGTTCCCAGTGATCCACTTCTGCCTGCAGGCTTTCTGTTGAGCTTAAACACTGAACTTGTTTCCAACTGCTCTCCTCTGCAGCTCAGCTTAAGCTCCACATGGTGAGTCATGAGACATTCCTGCAGAGGGAGGGCTATTGCTTCCCCTTAAGCTGATGCTGCTTGGTGGGGAGTGCTCTGTCCCAGAAAGATGTCTTCTGCAGAATGGGGAATGACTGAGCACAGGGATCCTGTGGCTGTTCCTTTAGTTCTCTCCCCAGAGCCACTAGCCCCAGCCTCTCTTCATTTTTCTCTAGTCCACTCTGCCCTCCTTCTTCTGGAGGCTATGGTAAATGGTTGCATGTAAAATTTTGTGTGTTGACCCTTTAAGAGCCTCCCTGCATTTGTAGCAATCTCTCCTTCATGGACAGAAACCCTGCTGCTTTTCATAGCTATATGTTACTTTTATTCCTTTCTTGTTTTTGGTGCTTAGGGCTGAGGATCCCATCTTGGGTTTATACCCCACACTTCTCAGAGGGAACCCCTCCAATTGCTGAAACATCCCTCCACAACTTTAGCTGTTGTCTGTGGGAGCCCAGCCAGCCCTCTCATGCCTACTCTGCACTCCCTACCAGTCTCATGGTAAAGTTTTTTTTTCTGTTTGTCCTTAGCTATAAGGTTTCTCTCTAGCTAGTGTTAGTGTTCAATTGGTTATTCAGTATAATTTTTATATAGTTTAGTTCTAATTTGGGTGGAAGTTCTATCTATTTACCAGTATCTTCTCCCTTTCTCCAATCAATATTAACTTTTTTTTTTTCATTTTGGTTTTTTGGATCAGTCTTATCCTCCATGTCTATTTATTTTCCAGCAGTTATTTTTGTGTGTGTGTGCTGCTTTCAATGTGGTCTGTACTTTGTGATCATTTTTTTTTTCACTTTTTTTCTTGAGGTCTGTCAATTATGTTTTTGTTTTTATTTTCTTTTTCAATATCTTCCTTGATGTATTGTATTTCTGTATTGAGCTCTTCTTTATATAGGTAATCATGATATTAAATTTTTTAAATTTAGAGCAATATATTTGGTTACAATTTTTATAAGATCTGAGATCATTTTTGTTTGCTTCTATGTTAATATGTATTTTTAAAATATCTTTCTTACAGATGAAAGGTAACAACAAATACCAAGTAGATACAAAGGATTATAAGAAATTGCTATGGACAAGTAGACACTAAGAAATTGGACAACCTGGGTGAAATGGATAAATTCCTAGAAACATACAATCTTCCAAATACGAACCAGGAAGAAGGGGAAAACACAAATAGACTGTGAACAACTAACAAAACAGAAGCAGGAATCAAAAAACTCCCAGCATAGTGGATCCAAGATAGCAGCAGAGTAGCTGGCAGCTCTGTCTACTTGCTCCCAGATGCAGTCTAGACTTGTAGTCAAAACACAGAGCAGAGAATGAGTGAGAGCATCTGTGAATGAGTGTGTATGTGGACAATAGCATGGGGAGTGCACAATAGTGGGCAAGAACTATCCTGCCTGCAGGGTGCCCGTGAGCTGGCAGCCTGGACTTTCTAAGTGAAGCTGCCCTGGCTACCTAGCCCAGCCCAGCACTTCTGGCTGCACAGAGTCTGGGAAGCAGTGGATCAGCTCAGTAGTTTCGAATTACCAGAGTGGAAAGAGAAGGCCTGGGAGGTGCAGGCCCCAGAAACAGCACGGCAGGAGCAGGCCTGCCTGAGGCTAGATATCTCTGGAGGGAGCAGGGTCAGCACTCCACCACCACCCTGTGTTATAGCATAGCTGAGAAGCTCTTCCCAGCACCATCTGGGAAATATCCAGAAAGAAACTTGATCTAAAAGTATCAGAGGCTCTTAAAGGGGGTAGCTGACTCTGACCATGATACTGTGTGACTCTGGGGGAAGGAAGTCTGTGGAGAACAGGTCCCACCAAGGACTAGTGCTACAGCATGGAGGCCACACAGAAACTCTTTTAAAAGGGGAGCTGAAGTGAGACCCAGCCTTGGCAGAGACCTATGGCTCCCATGCCTGTGTGTGCATCTGTGCATGTGGGCACAGCAACTCTGCTAACCAAAAACTCAGAGGGATAATGTACACTGAAGGAACAGTAGGACCCAAACCAGCACAGCTTGTGAACAGAAGGCAGTCCGAAGTAGAGAAATTGGGCCAGACCTCTTGCGAGAGAACAGCAGGCTTGGGACTGGAAGGCAGGAGCTGAATGCCTGAGACTGGCTGTAGCCAGCCAGATCCCCTCACACACAGGCAAGCACAACCCCAACCTGTGGGATTACAGACCCTGTAGATCAGCAAGGCCAGGTTCATGAGTTTCCTGTTGGGTACATTTCTGCAAGGGAAAGAAGAAAAGGCTCTGAAAGAGCCCTTTGCCAGACACTATGAGCTACACAGTTCCTGAGGCTCCAATCTACTAATGCCAGCAGAGTAGGGAGAATAGAGACATGTACAACAAGGTGCTATCTTCTCTTCTGCATAGCTGCTTAGAATTTATTTCTCACCCTTCAAGTTTGGGCCTAATATATCACCAGCTTTTATATTATAGTTTATTTCAAATCCCATATTTTGTTCTTCCCTTCTCCGATTCCATTTTACCTTCTTCCTTCCACTTATTTTTGTTTCAAATTCTATTTTCTGTCTTGCCACAATTTGTTTCTATTCTGTATTCTTACTATTTCTCCCCATCCAGTCTCTCAAAATCATTTGTAACTGTCATTAGTCATCACACATTCTTTTCTGCATTTTTAAAACACCCTTATTCTCTCTCCACTTTTATCAATCTTTGCTCATTGGTTGTGGATAAGATGGTTATTGCTGCATTTCTTCACTCTTATTTCTATATAGTCACTATTTTTGAATATCAAATCAGATTTTACCTTTCCCCTCTCATACTACCTTTCATCTTTCTTTTGCCCTTTCTTTTTTTGTTTTAAAAATTAATTTTCCTTGTCTTAGCCTTCATTCATTCCTCACTCTTAGTGTTCCTTTCCCTCTATCCTATTAAAATAACTCTCTTTCCTCTGGACATCTCATAAGCTTTTCTTTCTTTTCTTTTTTCCCTCTTACTCCCATTCCACCTATATAAATCTTAGCTCATTTGTTGTTGATATCGCTCTGGTGAATCTTTTATTCCAACTAGGTCCTCAATTTTTTATATGTATTATTCTTGTTGTTATTTTCTCTATGTATATATACATATAAACATGTATATATATATACATATATAGTGAGAGAAAACACAATTTATACATATAGGAATTTATATATACATATATATATTCAGTTTAAACCTAACACTATATGCTTTCCTTCTGTTACTACATTCCACCTTCCTCCTCCCTTTTTGATTTATGATGTAATTATATTTTTTCTCTTTTCACCTTGTCTCTACTCCCTACTTTTTTTTTTAGATTTTTGAAATTCATTTATTTTTAAACAGAGGGGAATGGAGGGAGAAAAAGAAATGTCAATGTGTGGTTGCCTCTAATGCACACCCACTGGGGACATGACCATGTACCCTGACTGAGGATTGAACCAGTGATTCTTTGGATCACAGGTCAGTGCTCAATCCACTGATCCACACCAGCCAGGGCTATTCCTTTCTCTTATTTCTCCTTCCTGTACCCTCACAGAATCAGTTTTCGTGCAATTAGTCATCTCATATTCATTTCTCCTTTCTTAGAATAGTCTTAAACTCTTTACACTTTTACTGGCTCATTTGATGTTGATAGTGTGGTTCTGGGTTGGGGTTAATTTTGCAGGTGTAGGTTTGTTTCTTGGCCTGTTTGGTTTGTTCCAGCAGCACCTGTAAAAAATACAGTGGGTGGAATGACTTGGTCACCCAGCCAGAGGGAAGGACCCACCAAAGAATGACCCAAAAACAACAAAAGCCCAGTTACAACCAGAGAGCTGGCATAAACAGCATAAAGAACAGCACAAAAGCATCAAGCTCAGGTGAAGAAGGAGATGATATCACTGAGTCCTGCAGATCTCCAGCCACAGAAGTTCACACTCTGAAGACAGGGAGTCAAAGCAGATCAATCTAAGAAGCAGAAACAAACAAAAAGAGTCACTTAAGATGGGAAGATAAAGAAATAAAATTGAAAAATAATTGAAAGATAAAAAGAAATTTCCAGAAAAAGTGCTAAATGAAATAGAGGCAAGCAAATCATCAGACATCAAGTTCTACGTAATGGTTATAAGGATGCTCAAGGTACTCAGTGAGAACTACTAAGAACTCTAGAGAAGTTACAAAAAACTTACTGTGAACTACACTGGCATGGAAAAGGACATAGAAACTATCAATAAAATCCAGAAGGAAATGAAAAAATGAAATGTTTGAAATGAATAACACAATGGAAGGAATTAGATCACATTAGATAAAGCAGAGGATCAAATGAAAAAGCAGGAGGACAAGGTAGAAAAAAATTCCCATACATAGTAACAGAATGAAAAAAGACTCAAAAGAACAAAGAGGGTTTAAGGAAGCTTCAGGAAAACATTAAATGTAATAATATCCATATAATAATGATACCAGAAGGAAAAGAAGCGGAGTAAGAGATAGAAAACCTGTTTGAAAAAGTAATGATGGAAAACTTCCCTAACTTGATGACAGAAAAAGCCACACAAGCCCAGGAAGCACAGAGGGTCCCAATCAAGATGAACCCAAAGAGGCCCACTCCAAGATACATCATAATTAAAATGGCAAAATTCCAAGACAAAGAGAGAATCTTAAAAGCAACAAGGAAGAAACAGATAGTAACATACAAGGGAGCTCCAATAAGGCTAGCAGCTGACTTCTCAATAGAAACACTACAAGACAAAAGGAAGTGTCAAGAAGTATTCCAGTAATAAAAAGCAAAGGCCTGCAAACAAGACTACCAGTAAGACTCCCATTTAAAACGGAAGGTGAAAGGAGCTTCCCAAGCCAAAAAAAAAAAAAGGCTAATAGAACACATGTCCAAGAAACCAGCACTACAAGAGATGTAAAAGGGAGTGCTTTAAGACAATGAGAGAGAGAGAGAGAGGAGTACAGGCACAAAGGATGAAAATGGCAATGATTAAACACCTATCAACAATAAACTTAAATGTAAATGGATTAAGTACTCCAATCAAAAACAAAGAGTAGCTGAATGGATAAGAAAACATAACTCACATATACGCTGTCTACAAGAAACCCAACTCAGAACAAAAGACCTACATTGAAGGTGAAGGGATGGAAAAAAGTGTTCCAAGCAAATGGACATAAAAAAAGCCAAGGTAGCAATACTTTTATGAGACAAAATAAATTTCAAAACAAAGTCCATGAAAAAAAGACAGAAAAGTATACTTCATAATACCTAAGGTAAGAATCCATCAAGAAGATATAACCCTTGTAAACATATATGCACCCAACATAGGTCCACCTAAATATAAGAGGAAAATCTTGGAGGGTTTCAATAAAGATATATACAGGAACACATTTATGGTAGAAGATTTTTTAAAAAATTGTATTTATTTATTTTTAAAGAGAGGGGAAGGGAAGGAGAAAGAGGAGAGAAACATGAATGTATGGTTACCACTCATCTGCCCCCACACTGGGGACCTGTCCTGCAACCCAGGCATGTGCCCTGACTGGGAACTGAACAGGCAAACCTTTGGTTCACAGGCCCACGGTCAGACCACTGAGCTATACCATCCAGGGCTATAGTAGAGGATTTTAACATCCATTGTCAACAATGGATAGATCTGCCAAACAAAGAATCACCAACAATATTGTGGCACCAAATGACACTCAAGATCCTATGGACTTAATTGACATATTTACAGAATCTTTCACCCCAAAGAAGTAAAATATATATTCTTCACAAATGCACATGGAACATTTTCAAAGATAGACTCCATCATAGGACACAAAACAAGCCTCAACAAATTCAAAAAAAATTGGTCACATCAAACATCTTCTCTGATCAAAATGACTTGAAACAAGAAACCAACCTCAAGGAAAAAACTCAAAAACTCTTTGTTCATGAAAACTGAACAAAGAAGAAATCAAAAACTTTCCTGAAACAAATAAAAATGAAGAAACAACAGCCCCAAACTTATGGGACACAATGAAAGCAGTCCTAAGAGGAAAGTTTATAGCAATATGTGCCTACCTAAAAAAGATAGAAACATTTCAAACTAAAAACAAAGGGTGAAGCAAGTAGAAGAAAGGAAATAATTAAGATCAGAGTAGAATTAAATGACATAGAAACTAAAAGAACAATTCAAAGGATCAATAAATTCAGGAGCTGATTCTTTGAGAAGATAAACAAAATTAACAAGCCTTTAACCAGACTCATCAAGAGAGAGAGAGAGAGAGAGAGAGAGAGAAAGGACCCAGATAAATAAAATCAGAAATGAAAGAAGAAAATTACAACCAATATGACAGAAATATAAAGGACTGTCAGAAATTACTATGAACAAGTATATGCCAAGAAAATTGACAACTTGGGTGAAATGGACAAATTTCTAGAAATATATAATCTTTCAAAATAGAATCAAGAAGAAGAAAGCCTACATAGACCAATAACAGCTAGTAATATTGAAGCAGTTATAAAAAATTCCCAGCACAGAAAAGCCCTGGACTGGATGGTTTCACAGGAGAATTTTACCAAACATTTAGGGAAGAGCTAACTCTTACACTTCTCAAACTATTCCAAAAAAATTCTAGAAGTGGGAAAACTCCCAAACATTTTTATGAGGCCAGTACTGTCCTAATTCCAAAACCAAGTAAAGACACATCAAAGAAAGAAAACCACAGGCCAATATCACTGATAAACATAGATAGTAAAATCCTCAAAAAAATATTGGCAATCCAGATCCAGCAGTCTATTAAAAAGAACATACACTAGAATCAATTGGGATTCATCCCAGGGATGCAAGGATGGTACAATATTAACAAATCAATGAACATAATACATCACCCTAAACAAAATGAAAGACAAAAATCACATGATCATGTCAATAGATTCAGAAAAAGTATTTGATAAGGTAAAGCACCCATTTGTGATAGAAACGCTCAACAAAATGGAAGTAAAGAGATCATACCTCAACATAATAAAGGCCATAAATGAGAGACCTACAGCCAAAATCATACTTAACGGGCAAAAACTAAAAGCTTTTCCCCTAAGATCAGGAACAAGACAAGGGTGTTCGCTTTCACCACTTTATTTAACATAGTACTGGAAGTTCTAGCTACAGCAATCAGACCAAAAAAAAAAAAAAATTAAAAGGCATCCAAATCTGAAAGGAGGAGGTAAAACTATCATTGTTTACAGATGATATGATAGTGTACCTAAAAAACCCTATAGGTTCCACTGAAAAACTACTTGACCTAATAAGTGAATTTGGCAAAATAGCAAGGTACAAAATCAGTATTCAGAAACTGAAGTCATTTTAGTACACCAACAATGAAATATCAGAAACAAAAACTAGGAAAAAAAATTCAATTCACTATAGTAACAAGCAAAATAAAGTACCTAGGAATAAACTTAACTGAGGAGATAAAAGACTTGTACTCAGAAAACTACAGAATACTGAAGAAAGAAATTGAGAAAGACACAAATAAATTGAAGTATGTACCATGTTCATGGATTGGAAGAATTAACATCATTAAAATATCCATATTACCCAAAGCACTTGATAGATTCAATTCAATCCCTATTAAAATACCAATGACATATTTCACGGACATAAAACAAATATTTCAAAAATTTATATGGAATAATGACACCAGATAAATTTAGCAATTTTGAGAAAGAAGAACAAAGTAGGACAGATCACAATACTTGATATCGAACTATACTGCAAGGCCACTGTAATCAAACAGTCTGGTACTGGTAAAGAACAGACACATAGATCAATGGAACAGAATAGAGAGCCCAGGAATCAACCCACATCTCTATGGTCAATTAACATTTGACAAAGGGGATGGAAACATATGATAGTATAAAAATAGGGTCTTCAGCAAATGGTGTTGGGGGTTCTGGAAGGGTACATGCAAAAAAATGAAACTAGACCACCAGCTTACACCATACCCAAAAATAAACTCAAGATGTATAAAGACCTAAATGTAAGTCATAATACCATAAAAGTCCTAGAGGAAAACATAGGCAGAAAAATTTCAGATATCCCATGTAGCTATATTTTCACCAATATATCTCCTAGGGCAAAGGATATAAAGGAAAGAATAAAGAAATGGGACTACATCAAATTAAAAACCTTCTGCACTGCTAAAGAAACCATCATTGAAATGAAAAGGGAACTGTACAGGAGAACCCATTTGGCAATGATACATTGGGCAAAGGTTTAATCTCCAAAATAAAGAATTCATATGACTCAACACTAGGAAGACAAACAATCCAATTAAAATATAGGTCAAGAATCTGAATAGATACTTCTCCAAGACATACAGATGGTCTATAGACATATGTAAAAATGCTCAACATTACTAGCCATCAGAGAGATGCAAATTAAAACCACAATGAGATACCACTTCACACCAGCCAAAATGACCCCCCAAAAACAAGTGCTGACAAGAAGGTGGAAAGGGGGACCCTAGTGCATCATTGGTGGGAGTGCATACTGTGGAAAACGGTATGGAATTTCCTCAAAATATTAAAAATGGAACTGCCTTTGACCCAGCGATTCCTCTGGTGAGAATATACCCTAAGAACCCCGAAGCACCAATTCAGAAGGACTTATGCCACCTTTGTTCCCAGTATCACCATTTACAATAGTCAAGATTTGGAAACAACCTAAGTGCCTATCAGTAGATGAGTGGAAGAAAAAATGTTGTACATTTACACAATGAAATACCATGCAGCATAAGGAAACAAGGAATTCCTGCCTTTCATGACAGCCTGGATGGAGCTGGAAACTATCATGCTAAATGAAATAAGCCAGTCAGTGAAAGGCAAATACCATATAATCTCACTTATAAGAGAAATCTAGTAAACAAAATTAACTAATCAGCTAAATAGACCCATAGGCATAGAATCACAGAATAGACTGACAGTAAAAAGGGAAAAGGAATGGGGAGAGACTGAAAGAAGGTGAGGGGATTAGCCAAGGAACATAAATGAAGGACCCATGGACATGGACAACAGGGTGGTGATTGACTATGCAAGTGGGGTTGGACTTGGTGAAGGGGGTCAACAGGGGAAAAACTGGGGGCTACTGTAATAGTATAAATAATATATCACTAATAAAAAATAAATGCAAATATTTTATTTGGAGAAAAAAATTTAAATGATTTTCTTCTTTTCTGTACTATTTTTGCATAGATCCTGTGTTGATTAGTTTCCTTCTCCTTCTCCTCCTCCTCCTTCTCCTTCTTCTTCACTTTTTTTTTGAAACATTAATTGTAGGAGTTTTGAATGGAGGATAGGCCAGGACAGTATTCCTGATTCACTAAGTAGAGTTGTATGACTTCTTCCAGACTTATTGCTCCCCAGCTAGTAAAGACTGATAACTATCCATCTGTTTACAACAGTCTCTCTACCATCTCTCTGGCAGACATACTGCTTTCAGCAAATGTCTGTAGTTGTATAATTTCTTGTTTAGTACCTTTTTACCTGTTTATGCTTGTTATCAAGAAATGTTTGCACCACCAGCCTTCACTTCCTGTTTCTATTGATCTAAACAAGGGAATGTTAATTTTTCCTATGCAGGCAAACTATTTAGTAGGGTATTGCTTGAGATTTATAGCCATATGCATTTTTTTCTCATCTTCATTCAGCACCCCTAAGATTTCTTGCTTTTAACACCCATTTTCACATATTGTAGTTCATGGTCACAGATTTATCCTGGTTTTGTAGAAAGTGGCATTTGCCTTTTTGGTTTTTATTGTCCTACTTTTGTAGCATTTTATGAAATTTTTTAAAATTACATTTAAGATTCATAATACTCTGTGTTATAAGAGTGATACGTTATGTAGTCTGATCATAAAAACTAGACATAAAACTAGCTATAAGATACATGTGCTAAAATTTGTCATAGATATTAAAAAAACATTTGTCTTAGAGTGTAATAGAATTTGGGGAATGGTGAGACTGTTACATTTATATTCTCTTCTTTTTCTCCTCTTCTCTTTAAGATTAAAGATGTTCAGAATTGAATTGATCAGACTTCTCATTTCGTTGCACACTGTGACCATCCATCCAACCAAGATTCTTCCTTGTTTTATTTCACAGTTTTCCTTTTGACTCATGATCCTCTCGATTCTTTTTCCTTGCTCTATCAGTACTTACTCTGGATATTTAATCAACTACCCTAATTAACTTTAGTTATCTTTATATTTTAAAAATATATGGTACTGTTTAGTGGGTATTTATTAATTAACTTTAATACTAGTGGACTATAGATCTCATTTTGTTTAAGTAAATTTCATTATTTATCTACTTTAACCAAAGATTTAAATTTTTAGGTATATTCATGTTGCCCCATTCATATTCTCTAACTTCTGACTGTTGCCAATATCCATTGTATGCATTTACTTAATTTTATTTATACATTCCTCTAGTAATGAATAATTAGTTTTCCTTTAACTCTTTGCTGTTATAAACAACAATCTAATGAGTATGTTTGTATTTGTCTTTGTTTGGGACTGGAATATGGTATATTCAAGATGGTGCAAGTCATTTAGCATGGCTATAAGCATATTCTTTAGGATAATATGTGCATAATAAAAACATAGTAGGCACTTGATAAACAGTAGTGATTCTTACTGCTTTAAAATTACCTGTTAAATGAGGAGACTAGACCTTATCTGGTAAGTTATAATTCTGTGCTATGAGTCTTTTGCCCTCAGACATGCTAACTGAAGTCACTTCAGCGTAAGCATTTTGTACACATGTTCATATACATTTACTTTCAGGCAGGATCATTTCCATATCAGGAGAAGATCTGACCCTCCTGTAAGTAATGGATGGCTGTTTGTTTTTTCCCAAGAGAAGTGCATGGTTCTTCATTATCATATTTATTTATTTATTTATTTTTTAAAAAATTGTTGTTCAAGTACAGTAGTCTCCATTCCACCCCCCACTCCTCCCACCCCAGCCATCCCCATTTCCTATCCTTGATTATACCCTGTTTTGGTTTTGTCTATGCATCCTTTATACATGTTCCTGAAAGCCTTCCCCCTTAAATCTGATTGGTTATTCAATTGATATTAAGATAATAGCATATAATGCTAGTACTTAAAGAGCTTTCTAAGTCCCTGTTTTATTTTGGAAATAGAATAATACATTAATGCTAATGTCCTAGTAAAAAAAATACCATCTCTTTTCATTTTTAGAAAATGTACACTATATGAAATTCATATATTTAAAATATATTGCATATAAACACAAGGACTTTATTTTCTACCTTTCAGTAAAGAAAATGACTTAGAGCATTTTTAATTAGTTTGAACCTTTGTTCTGGCAGCTGAACTTCCAGGCAATGCCAGTGCCTGATGAATTCAGAACATTTGTTTTCTGTAATCTTAGCTGAGCTGATGTAAAAGGAGAATGAACATTAGGCTTAGAGTCAGAGAATTGATATTTAAGTCCTGACTTTCCCATTAACTAGCTATGTGATAATGGGATGACTCACTTAAATTCTTAGAACCTCCACTTTTCTCATCTGTAAAATGAAGCATTCTTGATTGTCTCAAGGCAAATGGGGCTCAAGCAAATCATCCAAGTCTTTGAACCTCATTTTTTTGCAATTAAAAAAATTTTTTTGACTTTTTATTTTATTCTCTTCATTACCATGTATCCCCTTTGTACCTCCCCCATAATCACCACAATGTTGTCCATTTCCATGTGTCCTTTTTCGTTTTTGCTTGGTCCCTCAAGCCCCTAACCACTACCACCCCAGAGCTGTCAGTCTGCTCTCTGTGTCTGTCTGTATTTTGTTTGTTAGTTCAATTTGTTCATTAGGTTCCACATATGAGTGAAATCATATGGTATTTGTCTTCCTCTGACTGGTTTATTTCACTTAGCATAGTGTTCTCCAGGTCCATCCAAGCTATCGCAAAGGGTAAAATTTTCTTCTTTTTATGACTGAGTAGTATCCCATTGTGTAAATGTCCTATAGTTGTTTTACCCATTCATCTACTGATGGATGCTTGGGCTACTTCCATATCTTGGCAATTGTAAATAATGCTACAATGAACATAGGGGTGCTTATGTTCTTTTGAATTAGTGTTTTGGGTTTCTTCAGATAAATTCCCAGAAGTGGAATTGCTGGGTCATAAGGCAGTTCTATTTTTAAATTTTTGAGGTATCACCATACTGCTTTCCACAGTGGTTGCACCAGTCTACATTCCCACCAACAATGCAAAAGTTTTCCCCTTTCTCCACATCCTTGCCAGCACTTGTTGTTCATCGATTAATTGACTATAACCATTCTGATCAGTATGAGGTGATATCTCATTGTGGTTTTAATTTGCATCTCTCTGACAATTACTGACGCTGAGCATCCTTTCATATATCTCTGATGATTAGTGATGTTGAGCATTTTTTCATATGTCTATTAGCCATCTGTATGTCCTCTTTGGAGAAGTGTCTATTCATGTCCATTGACAATTTTTTTATTGGATTGTTTAGGATGGGTGGTGTTGAATTTAATAAGTTTTTTTATAAATTTTGGATATTAGCCCCTTATGAGATGTATTTTTGAAGTTCAAAGAAGCTTGATTTAATCTTTCAAAATTTAGCTAAAAATTCTAGAAATGATATTATCTCTGAGAAGATTATATGTAAAACTAATTGCTAACCAAAAAAAAAAAAACATGCTACACAAAAGGGATATAGTAATAAACATTAAGGTCTTCAAGTCATGTTTAGTTTCCTTTGCCTTTTGTTATGTTATTCATAGTACTGCAACACAAAGCACAAATCTAGTAAATAGATATCCAGATTGCTCAAAGTGCTGGATACACTGGGAAAAGCCCTGATGATGACTAAGGGAAGGCTTTTATTCATGTTGCTCGTATTTTGGTTTTATATCTGGTATTGCTATGAATCTTCCCTGAGCTGCCCTCATGTTTTTTGCTTTCTACATTCTAAACAATCATAAAAGGTAATTATAGCAGACATTCAGCAAATATTTATAAATTGAACTGGTTTGAATTTCTTTTGACTCATTGAAACTTTGAGTAGTCCCACTGTGAGACTTATTGGTATAAAATGTGCAATATATGTGTACAGCTTGATCATCATAATCATATTTTTAACCATCATTTAGTCATTCATATAACACTGATTGAGGACTTACCATGTATAGACACTATGTTAGGGTTTGTGTATTCTGTGATGAATAAGAAAAAAAAAACTTAGCCTGTTCCCTAAGCTCACAGGCTAATGGGGAGACATACATATATTCACAGTATAGTATATTAATTATTATAATACACTTATGTATTATAGTGAAGGCATCCAGTGGAGGGGAAGTTATAGTCTGAGAAATCCAGGGAAAGCTTCCAAGTAGAGATAAAGTCTATGTGTGCACTGAGAGTTAAATTTGAGTGTAGCCAAAAAAAATGATGGGAGAAGGACAATTTGCCTAGAACCTTGAATGTCCCTCTGGAAGAGCATGACCAAGGTCATGGAGTAGTTAAGTAACTTAGCGGGTAGACAGTGGAGTTAGTGATTTATTTTGGCTGTAACAGATGGCACAAATGAGGCAATGGTCATGGAATGTAGAACATGGGTTCGAGGGTTAGTAGTCAGGGTTTGACTCTCACCTCTGTCGCTTTCTAGATGCATGAACCTGGGAAGTAAC
The DNA here is from genome assembly GCA_004024845.1 of Tonatia bakeri. Lineage (NCBI taxonomy): Eukaryota > Metazoa > Chordata > Mammalia > Chiroptera > Phyllostomidae > Tonatia > Tonatia bakeri. Next base: position 14,294 of record PVIA01012929.1, read on the forward strand.
TCAGTCTCTCTGTGCTTCAATTTTGCAATCTGAGAAGGAGAAAATAACTTATATATAATTTTTAGCTGCAGAGTGAAGTTTATATGAGATTTAAAGGGGTTAGAATAGTGTTTTACATGTAGTATTAGATATTATTATTATGAAGAGATAATGGGAAATGAAGGTGGAAAAGCAGTTAGGAGCTAGAGACATGAGGATTTTGGATTTTATTCTACAGGTAGTGGTGGACCTTTAAAGGAATTTAAGCAGAAAAAAATATGTAGTCAGATTTGTTTTTTGGAAAGGATTCTAGCTTTAGTGTGTAGCATGAACCAGAGGTAATGAGACTATGGTTCAGTCCAGTTTGTTCACTCATTTACTGCTTCATTCAACAATCAGTTGACTGAGTATCAACTTTGTGGCAGGTACTGCTGCTGCTGTTATCCATGTGAAAGACAATAGTGTCCTGAATGAAACAGAAGGATATAAGGATAGAGAAGGTAGGATGTGAGAGACATTTAGAAGGATGTGAGGATTTGAGAGACATTTAGAAGACATTCTAAAACCTGATGCCTGATTGTATGTACAGAAGAAGATGTTGAAACTGATTTCTGTTTATTGGTTGAGTTTTGTGTACAGGAAATATCTATCTGGATATCTGTAAATATGTGGGATGGGAGCCAGAAATATGAAGGAAGAAACTGAGTTTACTCTTGAGCAGAGTTCAACTGAATATAGAGGTGATAAAGCCCATAGGAGGTGATAAGACTACCCAATGGGTAGAGTACATGAGGAGCACAGCTATTTAAGCTACTGTGGAGAAAAGGAGAGTAAGAAAAGGAATTGAGAAAGAATTATCCTAGGGGGAGGGGGAAGGAGAGAGTGATAGCTAGGATGACTGTGTATGGTCTATATTGTCAAATGTATGAGAAAGTCAATAATGATAAAGACTAAGTAAAGGCCTTAGATTTTATTAGGGCCTTGGATGTCATAAGAGATCTAAGAAACTACAATTTCAGTGAAGGGGTAGTAGTGGAAGCAGGGTTGCAGTGAATTAAGGAATAAAAAGAGAGTTGAGTTAAAGGAAACTACTGTTCAAGCAGCTCTTAATCAGACATTGGTATTGGTCCTGTAGTAAGTGGTGCCTCCCACCCTGCTTTCCACATTAATCCTGTGGTCCACCTGACCAAAGAGTCCATTGCCACTTCTAGTCTGATAGGAGAAGGACCACACACTGATAGCCTAATTTCTCTGAGTGTGGGGGCAAGTCAGAAGAATGATGAGAGAAGGGGGATAGGGTAAGGGTTCAGAATAGCCTTTGAGGGGAATGTGAGGGCAAACTGACTCAGGACAGGTGGGAAAATGATGTTGAGAATTCAGCTGAAATCAGAAAACATAAATCTTCACTGGCACCCATTTGTAGGGTTGTGTGATTCTCTCCAGCTGTGCTTAGCCATCTCGTTGTAGGTATATAGAAGATGGATTGGTGGAGGAATCTGGAATTGGCAAAGAGTATGTAGCTAAGGCAAAGGGTCGAGGTAATTGAAGGTGCTGACAAGAGAGAGGTTGAAGTGATGCACCATGGGGTCCTGGATCAGTAGTGAAGGAAATGAAGCCAGAGGGGGATGATGGACTAGCAGAGAATGGAGGGATCAAGGGAACAGAGGTCTTGTTGAGGTCAAAATGGTGGTAAAAATACTGGAATAGGTTGTGAGAGTGCTGGACTACCTTCTCTTCATCCCAGTTCCTACAGGACTGTAATTAGTGCTGCTGTCATGGATCTCCCTAGTGCACATTTTAATGGCTAAAAACACTATTACAAATGGGCACTAAATGTGCCATTAAAACAGTTCTGCTCTACATTTGAGTATGCTCAATGAAATGTAGCAGACGCAATTGACTATTGGAATGAGAAAGAAAGGAGAACCATGGGAAGCTAGCCAAAGAAAATAAATAAATAAAAATGTTATTTTTTTAAATTGCTTAAAACCATTAAATGAATTAATCTGCTGTGGGGTATATGCACACATTTCATGGAGTTCCAACTTAGCAATTACTGTTCTTGCAGCAAAATCAATAAAATATGCATCCAGAATCATACAGAGAAAACAAGTCCAAGGCACTTCAATATTTGGGCTTGATTCAGAATATATTGTTAGATAAAGTCAATTAATAAAAGTGCATCATCAGATTTAGCACTGGACTGTAGTTGGTAAAAACTTTTATGGTACTTTTATTTTTTTAATGGACTGTAATACATACTTCAAAAATCAAAATGATATAAAAGACACATTTTGAAAACTGTCAGTCGCAACTTATCCCTATCCACTCTGTTCCCTTTGATTCTGTTTTTATTCTCCTAGTATTTCCTTATGCCAATCCAAGCAGATACACATATTTATATTCTTATTCCCTTGCCTTTCTGGCACAGAGATTTGAATAACAAAATTCTGTAAGGCATTTTGATTGTGTTTTCCATTTCACAATATGTCCAGAGATATTTCCCTATCAATTTATAGACTTTTTTGACAGTTGCATAGTATGCCATGGTGTAGATGTACCATAATTTATTTAACTAATTCTGCTTGGTGGTTACTAGTCTTTTTCTAGTATTTCTTAAAATGAGTTACTTTGCATGAATCCAAGTGTATCAGTAGAGAAAATCTCAGAGGTACAACTGTGAGTTAAAGGATAAATGCATTTGTAATTTGTGTAGCTCTTGCCAGATTCCTCTCCAAAAGGATTTGCATGCCCCTAGTTCCCACTAGCATAAAAGTACTTGTTAGGGGAAATATTTTATATTGGGTTTTTCTACTAACAACCCATTCTAAAGGCAAAATCTGGTGATTTTTGAAGGTTGTCAGATGTAATGAAAATAATGAACACAATGCATAAGATTAGGGCCTGTACTAGTATTTCATTCTGAACTAAATCTATGAAGCTTCTTGTGATGACTGGTCTACACAGGGTGTGACAATGCTGTATCACCACTCCGATATTTGTAGTGATGTTTAATTTACAAAGTGCTTTGGCATTCATCTATTTAATATAAATTTTTAAAGCACCTACTATATACTTGCTAGGTGAGGAATATGAGTATTGCTTCATTCTTTCCTTTATCAATAAAGTAGTCTTCAAAATATACTCACATGTACCTGTTAAGAAATTTTAAAAATGTAGCATCTTCTTACACATTGAAGTATAAATAGAATGGTTCACAGAATGTATTTTCATTATATTGTAAGTATTAACCTTTTAAATAAAATATTAGAAATATTGAATTTTTATACAAATTTGTTATATTACCCTTTAAAATACATCCAATGGTTTATAAGTAGTGATTTGATATTCATCATCATCATTTAAAAATATGCAAATAAAATCTCCTTTAACAGGTTGCATGTTGAGATCATTTCTTTGAACTCATATTTCCATTTCACTTTCCTCAGAAAATGTTATTTTTATGTAATATATTTTATGCCTGAAAGACTTATAGACAACTGTATCATAATTCTCTGCTATAAAATATGTATCTATAGTAATAATTTAATTAAATTTTTCCACTAATCATCAAGCTGCAAATGTTAAAATATTATTAACTAAGTTATAATTATTAGTAGTACATACTCGGCCAAAAATATAAATATATTATACTTTGATAAATAAAACAAACTTTTATTGCAAATATAATTATTGTAAGATGGCTGGGACTGTATTTTTTAATTTGTTCAATTAAATTTTAGTTTAATTGAATTGTGGATGTCTCAGTGTTGGTAGAATGAGACAGGATTTAGCATTGCTTCTAATTCTAGTTTTCATTTTTATAAATGAAAACACTGAAAAATTTGTTTAGTAAATGACAGGATGAAAGAGAGCTATTTTGTTATAGCAACATTTCTCACTTGTCTGAAATCTGATCTATACTCAATTTAATAATTAAAAATTTTTTTAACAATTCATTAGCTGGAAATTGAATTAGATCTTCCATTCCTGTGGCTGAAAGAACAGAATTGGAAACTATGACAGACACAAATATTTTCAAGTACCTGGCATTTTTCTGGGCACCGTGGGGTTTTTATGTTCTAGGGCTATGCACCTTCAGTAAGATTGCACAAGAGAGAAAAACATATCTTTTTTCTTTCTTTCTTTTTTTTTTTTGTAAAAAGGGATAAATGAAAGAGGAAGCAAGAATTAAGAACTCATTAAGATGAGAGTGAAGAAGAGGAGCTATGCCAGTCCACAAGAAAGACCTCAAGGAATTTCACTGTGACAATTGTGGTTTTGTTATGTGGTCCAACCTCAGTCATCCCAAGGTGAGCAAGTCTTGTTTATAACATCTGGAACAAAACATAAAATCACCTAAAAATGTGTTTTACCAAGTCTTCTCATTACATTACATTACAATCATTATTTACATGTCTAGTATATATGTTAGTATCTGAGTTGGTCCAGAATAAGAAGTTGTACCCTGGTTATAAACATAAGCTTTAGAGGCAGAGTGCTTTGCCTTAAACCCTGATTCCAACTAATTTATGAATTCAGGCAAGTTACTTAACTATCCTAAGTATTACTTTTTTGTTTGCTAATAATTATACCTGGCCCATGTGGTTTTTCTGAGAATTAAATAAAATAATCAAAGTTAAGAGCAGAGAACCAGGTCATTCAATTTTTATTTAACCAAGAATATTAACCAAGAATATTTAGTATATACTCACTAACAGGGGGAGACAGCTATGCAAACACATAAAGACAATAAAGTGTTATACAACAGATATGTGACAGATGTTATTAATCCCATTTTACAGACGCAGAGGTGAAGGTACAAACTTGATTCGGAACATTGGATGCCAAGTAGCTTCTTCAAGTGTTTAGTGGTAGCTCCTGCTGGGTCCTGTAGTCCAAAGTATTCCCCTGTCAGTCCAGCTAACAGGATGGTTCTGGATGTTCACTCAACACTGACAGCCTGCAGCTGAGCCTTTTGGTCCTTGGTCTGTGACTGTCCCACCGTCTATGGAGGCCAGGAAGAGCATCCTCCTATGCATGAAGTGCATTCCAAGGTCAACAAAGTGCTTTGAGATCCATAAAGAAAACAGCTATAAAAATGGGGTTCTTGTTAAGATAATAAAGCTCAAAAGGCCACTTTTAAAGAGGGAGGTCACCTGGAGGGTTAACAGGAAAAACCAGATGCCCCAGATGTGCTATTTAACCTCCAGTTTTCATAAAATATACACATACTATAGGGATATATCTTTAATTATTTTACTTTTAGAAAACGATGACTCTAACATTGTTTAAATAAATTAAGTCAATTCCTATTCTTAAAAGCAAAGTGTCTTGCACTTTAGAGGTGCTGAGGCTGGTAGGAATGGCTTAACCAGAGGCTCATTAAACCTATCACCACTGTTAGTCAAACGTATAAACTCTTTGGAGTATGATACGGTTCCAGCCGTCTGCTGTTGTGCATTCATAGTGCCTAAGTATATTTCCTTGTTGTGAATAAATTGTGGTATTAAATTCACAGCCTTCCTTCATCAGAAAGGGAAAATGATTTGACCTTCACATTCCTCAGAGCTGAACTCAAACTTTGGAGACACACTTCAAAGCTCTGTAAATAATATGAGTAACACTTTGGACCCCTCTGTGGTGGGAGGGAAATTCCCTTTCTGAAGAACACCCAAGTCTTTAAAAAGAAATGGTCAGGTTTAAATATCTCACTGTTTTTCTTGTTTGAGGCTCCATGCTGAGGATTTTATTTTCCTTTGCAAAGCTTATGCTGCCCTAGCCCTTTTCTCAGAGGCCGGCTGGCGTTGGTGCTTCAGCCCGCGTGCAGGTTCGCTGGGGCAAGTTTATTTGTAGTGTGGCCGGGGGTAGGTTGAAGATTCCATTATGATGGGGGAGGCTCCTCAAGTTTGGAATATCAATGGCACTTCAAAGGACTAGAGCTGTGAATTAGCAGTCAGTCTTCTTCTCAAGCCCCAAAATAGAATAAAATAACCCACCTAGAGATGTGTTTCAAGATAGGAACTGGGGAGAACTTTCTTCAAGCATCCTAACTGTGAAGTAGGCACTCCAGGTCTACAAAGACGTCCTGGTATCTCACTGAGCATAGGAGACTGCCATGGATTTTGCCAAAGTCCCTCAAGACTTTCAGAATGAAATTGTAAACATAGTACCGGATGTCTCTCCAATCTGCCAAATCTCCTCAAATCCATTAACATTAGCCCCTACTGAAAAAAGTAGTCTTGGAGAAAGGGTAACTCACAACTGTTTAGTCTAACTTATTTATTTCTAAGAGGTCAAGTACCATATTAAGTTTAACATGTCTGATGTATTCTTTTTCTCTAAAATACACCCTTGTGTTCTCTACCTCTGTCTGCCCCATATCAAAAAAAAAAGTTAGAAGTTAGGGCTTTTTTTCCTCAAGTTTTCAATGTAAGTCCACATAAGTCTAGCTACAGTCAGCTAAGAAAAACAAAACAAAATAGTTAGCCCTCTCATCATTTTGCTACAACATTCTGTTTAAGTAGTTCTAGAATGACAATCCACCTTAGAATACTAAGGCTTTACAGCTTTAGGAATTATCACCCTATGTCTGCACCTCTCTCTCCAACTGTATTTAAAAGAAAATGGGGAACAGAGAGAACAATCAATGGAATCCCAGCTCATATGAATAAGGCCAAAAATTGTAGAGGACATTGAAAAACAGATGGTGAGGAGATTGCATTGGGATGCTAAGGTCCCTGGAATCTGCGCATGGACCTACACTGCTGTTCCCCCCCACCGCAGCACCTGCTGAAGGATACTTAGAAGAGAGTTAGATCACTAGCTCCCTCCCTTACCAGAGCAGGGAGGGCAGCCTGGCACCAGGAGGGACCTGGATGATGGAAGAAAATGGGGAACAGAGAGAACAATCTCTGGGAGGAATAGAGATGAAGTGGGAGACACACAGAGGTGGTATACACCCACTGGGACTGTGGATGCTGGCTAGGTCATTACCAGAGAAAATGAGGAGCTGGGTGACACCTGGAGAAGGGAGAAGAGTTCAGCCATGTTGGACCCTGACCTGAATAGTCTCCAGTCTGGTTAGACAGTTGGGCTGTGTGAAAAACCAGGCGCTTGTTAAGAATGACAGACTTAAACAAGAGGCTTTTACTAAAAAAAAAGGCTCACAGCCACTTTGTAAGGAACTCTCACACAGCAGCTGGCTCACCCCAAGGGTGATTTGAGCTGTACGCCCAAACTTGGCTCTGGCTGCTTGCCAGACAGAGGATTAGAGCTGAGAACCCAGGCTTGACTCGAGCAGCTTGCTGGGTAGTTGATTCACCCCACTTACTCTGAGGTTGAACCAAGCTGCTTATCTGCACTTGACTCCTGCTACTAGCTCAGCAGCTGAGTCATGCCACTCACCTGGAGGCTGACTGGCACCACTTGCCCTATAGCTGATTCTGGCTGCTCACAGCACTACATACTCCAAGGCTGATTTGAGCCTCAGCCAGAACCTGACTCACACTGCTCACCCAGATGTTGAGTAGTGCCACTCGCCTGGTGGCTGACTGGCACTGCTTGCCCAGTGATGGGCTCAGCCATAGTGGGCTTGCAAAGAATAAAAAGGAGGCATAGGCCTGGCACAGTTGGACAATGGGGGCCTAACATGGGCTACAGGCTAGGCAACTATGAATATTGTGGCACAAACCTAGCCCCCAACGTCAAAAACCACAGGAAGGGAAAAAAGTGAAGCCCAGGCCCCCTCAACCTGTGGCATCCAGGAAGACCAGAGTAAAAAAACTCAAGGGGTTTAAAGTTAGCAAGAGGCTTTTTTTTTACTCTCTTTTTTTTTTTATTCCCCCAAGTGAGACAATAAGACATGGAGTTATGAAAGGTCCAGAGACAAATCCAAAGGGGAAACACAAGGCTAATCCCCAAAAACTGAGAAACTGAGACAAATTTCACTTTGCTATCCCATAGAACTGGTACTTTATTGATTATTATTATTATTATTATTTCATTATTTTTCTTTTATTTTATTAGTATTTTCTTATTTCTCTTCTTTCTGTTTAGTGTTCTTTGTTTTATTTCTCTAACTACATTGCTTGACTGGTTTTCCTTATTCTCTTTCATATTGTATTTTAATTTTCCTTCTTTCATTTCAATCATATTCCAATAACACACTACTCTTGGTTGTGTACTTTCTATTCTTATTATCGAAACCATATATTTCTTGTCATATTATTATTGTTCCAGTACTATTGTAAATAATTGATGTTTCATATAATTGTAAATACTATGCAGCACCTCTCCCTGATCGTAGCCCATTTCACTTTATTCCCGACCTTTATTATTGTTGTGGTAAACTCTATTCTCTCGCACACTACATCTACTTTCTATTTTTTACCCTCACTATATCTCGTCATCTAACCTTGCATACGTGCTGTGTTTTCAGGATTCAGCTCACAATCCTCCTCCCCTCTAACAAGAGTCTTATCTCTCTTTTACCTTTTATAAAAAGTGGCTAGTCGAGTGAAATATCACAGTAAACACTATAATTATCCAAAGGATCTCCTATCTCTTCTCTACTTCTTGGTACTATAAGTCCCATATAATATTCTCCCACTTTCTTAATCCATTTTGCCTTCACCCTGCCGCCAATTACATACAAGAACAGGTGGGAGATGTGAACATCAGCATACCTGCTGAAGGAGAGAAACCACCAACAAAAGAATCACCAAAAGGTAAAAACCCAAGTACAACAACAAAGCCCACACAAACAGAAGAAAGGGCAAACCTAGAGCATCCAGACATGGAGATCAAAGAGAACACACCACTGAACCCCACAGAATTCCTACCATAGAAGTTCACCCTACAAAGACAGCCAGCAAAGAGAAATATCAGGAAGTACAGAAACAAACAAAATGAATCACCAAAAATGGGCAGACAAAAAAAGAACCTGCAATGAAAAGGAAAGGAAGACTCCCCACTAAAAGAGCTAAATGAAATGGAGGTAAGCAAACTATCGGATATAGAATTCAAAATAATGGTTATAAAGATGCTCAAGGAACTCACAGACAACTACAAGGAACTGAGTGAGAACTACAGAAGTATAAAAAAGGAAATAGAAACTATAAAAAAAAACAGGAAAAAATGAACAATAAAATTTTGGAAATAAAAACACAGTAGAAGGAATTACAAGCAGGCTGGATAAAATAGAGGACCAAATTAGTGAGCTGGAAGACAAGGTAAAAAGCAACACCCAGGTAGAGCAGCTGCATGATAAAAGGCTCTAAAAATATGAAGATAGTTTAAAGTAACTCCAAGATAACATGAAACACAACAACATTTGAATCATAGGAATACCAGAAGGAGGAGAAAAGGGACAAGGGAAAGAAACCCTGCTTAAAAACATAATGACAGAAAACTTTCAAACCTGGAGAGGAAAAAAAACATGCAAGGTCAGGAATCACAGAGTCCCAATCAAGATGAACCCAAAGAGGCCTACTCCAAGTATTAAAATGCCAAGTATTAAAGACAAAAAGAGAACCTTAAAAGTAGCAAGGGAGAAACAAGAAATAACATACAAAGGGGCCCTGATAAGCCTAGCAGCTGATTCCTCAACAGGAACACTACAATCCAGGAGAGAATGGCAGGAGATCTACCAAGTAATGAAAAACAAAGGCCTACAACCAAGATTACTCTAGGTAGCAAGTCTCTCAATTAAAATGGAAGGCAAAATAGGGATTTTTTCAGATGAAACAAGGCTGAAAGAATACATCTCCACCAAACCAGCCCTACAAGATTTACTAAAAGGACTACTATAAGAATAGAAAGGAAAGGAGTGAAAGAGAGAGGAACACAGCTACAAAGGGGGGGGGGGATGAACAAATACCTATCAGTAATAACCTTAAATGTTAATAGATTAAATGCTCCAATCAAAATACATAGAGTAGCTGAATGGATAGGAAAACATGATCCAACATTTGCTGCCTACAAGAGACCCACCTCAGTACAAAAGATATGCATAGACTGAAATTGAAGCCTTGGGGAAAAAAATATTCCAAGCAAATGGACAGGAAAAAAAAAAGCCAGGTTAGCAATACTCATATCAGACAAAACAGACTTAAAAAAAAAAGGCCATAAAAAGAGACCCAGGTCGCTTCTTAATACTCAAGGGAGGAATCCATCAAGAAGACATAAACATTGTGAATATATATGTACCCAACATAGCAGCACCCAAATACTTAAAGAAAATCTTGGATGACTTCAAGAAAGACATTGATAGCAACCCAATTATAATATGGGATTTCAACATCCCACTGTCAAAAATAGATAAATCTTCCAAACAAAATATCAAGAAAAATATTGTGGTATTGAACAATGTCCTAGATCAAATGAACTTAACTGATATATATAGAGAGCCCTTCATCCCAATGAAGCAAAGTACTTATTCTTTTCAAATGCACATGAAACATTTTCAAAGACACATCACATGATAGAGCCTGAAAATTTAAATTTTCTTGAACTTGTCATAGCAATATAGGCCTACCTAAAAAAGGTAGAAACATTTCAAATAAACAACCTAACCCTTCACCTACAAAATTTGAAGAACAATGACAAAGAGAGCCAAGAGCAAGTAGAAGGAAGTAAATAACGAAGATCAGAGCAGAATTAAGTGACATGGAGACTAAAAGAACAATACTAAGAATCAATAAACCCAGAAATTTGTTCTTTGAAAAGATAAACAAAATAGACAAACCTTTACCAGACTCACCAGGGAAAAAAATGGAGAGGACCCAAATAAATAAAATCAGAAATGAAAGAGAAGAGATTACAACTGATACTGTTACAAGGTACAGCCTAGAGGGAGCCCCAAGAAGGAATTTGGAATGGGGTCCAGAACTCACGGTGTCTAGGAAATATTAGAAAGACACATAAGATGTCCTCATCCTTCCCCACCCCACCACAGGTGTGAGTTGGGGGAAGGGACACATGGAGCAGGAACATGCAGGGCTGTTGTGTGCAGCAACAGCTTTGCAGCTAAACTCTGGCATGGTCATTTAACATATCTATAACCTTTAACTGGTTGCATAGATATGTGAAATAGCTGTGGCCATGCTTTGAGCCAGGAAGAAGGGAGGGACATCCACCCAAGATGTAACTGGGGGGCAGGTCCCCCAAGTTACTGCACCTGCGTGAGAGCTTGAACAGGATTGGCTCCATGACATGGGGACACACCTGCCCAGACTCATGATGGCAGCCCAGTAAACTTACAGAATAATACAGGAATGCTGGCAGTTGTGACTGGTTGTAGGAGGAGTCGGAAATGAAGGTACAGAGGAAGATTGGCACAGGGATTTAAACTCAGTCTCAGCAGCCATTGCAGGGAGAGGACCACACAGCTGTGGCAGTGCAGAGAGTACATGTGGCTGTGGCAATAGAAGAGAGAGCCACACACTTCTGGTAGAGTGGGGACCCCTGCAGCCATGTGAGAGGGAGAACCACACGGCTTTACCAAAGTGGGGGCATCTGCAGCTTTGCTAGGGGAACCACCATACAGCATTAGCAGAGAATCGCCACTTGGCTTTGGCAGAGTGGCAACCTCCCCTCCCCGCAGCTTGGCAGAGAGATCCACATGGTTTTGCCAGAGTGCAGACCCCTGCAGCTCTGGTAGAAGAGGACCATGCAGCTTTGGGGTGTTCCCTTTGGCTGTGTGGCCTGGGAAGCAGGGGAGACTTTGCCAGGAAGAAGGGAAAAATAACTCTTGCCAATAGGCCATGAGAAGGTACCACATGGTTTTGGATTAACTGGAGATTCTGCCTGGAGGGTGAGACAGTTGACAGTGCCAGTGGCCAGAAACACGGATGTTTGCTTCTTTTCCAGAGTCACAGTACCCAAAATTAGGGTAGGGGGAGAAGGAAGCACTGTGGGCATCTATGGGTATCATAAAGGACTTTGATATTTTAATGAAGATGTTAGGTCACTACTTTAAATCTGCATAGCATTAAATAAACATTTCCTTTCCTTTTCACAAATCTCTGGCATTGAGAGATGTCTTTCCTTAAGGCAGCAGACATAAAAAACCTGGGGGGGGGGTCCTTTGAGTAATAGTATATTGGTGTATTCCCCTTGGCCCCTCTGTTCTGTAACAATACCACAGAAATACAAAGGATTCTAAGAAATTACTATGAACATCTACATGCCAAGAAATTTTAAAACCTAAATGATTGGACAAATTTCTAGAAAAATATAATCTTCCAAAACTAAATGAAGAGGCATAAAGCTGAACAGACTGATATCAGCTGATGAAATCAAAGCAGTAGTTAAAAAACTCCCAACACACAAAAGCCCTGGACTGTAGGATTTCACAGGAGAATTCTACAAAGCATTTAAGGAAGAGCTAACCCCTATCCTTCACAGAATATTCCAAAACATCCAAGAAGATGGAAGATTCCCAAACTCTTTTTATGAAATCAGCATTATCCTAAACCCCAAACCAGAAAAAGATATAACAAAGAAAGAAAACTTCAGGCCAATATCGCTGATGAACATAGATGCTAAAATCCTCAACAAAATGTTGACAAACTGCATTCAGCAATACATTAAAAAGATCATGCACCATGCTCAAGTGGTATTTATCCCAGGGATGCAAGATTGGTACAATATTTGCAAATTAATAAACGTAATATACATGAGCAAAAGCAAAGACAAAATCAAATGATCATATCAATAGATGCGGAAGAAGCATTTGATAAGGTACAACACCCATTTATGATAAAAACACTCAGCAAAGTGGGAATTGAGGGAGCATTCCTCAACATAATAAAGGCCATATATGAGAGACCTACAGCCAATATCATACTCAATGGGCAAAAACTAAAATCTTTTCCACTAAGATCAGGAACAAGACAAGGTTGTCCACTTCCACCACTTCTATTCAACATTATATTGGAAGTCCTAGCCACAGGAATTAGACAAGGAAAAGAAATAAAAGGCATCTAAATTGGAAAGGAGGAAACAAAACTGTCATTGTTTGCAGATGACATGATAGTTCACATAGAGAATCCTATAGACTCCACCAAAAAACTGCTTGACCTAATAAATAAATTTGGCAAAACAGCAGGATACAAAGTCAATATTCAAAAATCAAAGGCATTTTTGTATACCAAAAATGAGATATCAGAAACAGAAATCAGGAAAAAATCCCATTTGATATGGCAACAAGAAAAATAAGATACCTGGGAATAAACCTAACCAAAGAGCTGAAACACCTGTATGCGGAAAACTACAGAACACTGAAGAAAGAAATTAAGGAAGACACAAACAAATGGAAATGTATACCGTGTTCATGGATTGGAATAATTAACATGATCAAAATGTCCATAAGCAATGTACAGATTCAATGTAATACCCATTAAACTACCAATGGCATATTTCACAGATGTAGAACAGGTGCTTCGAAAATTTATATGGAACCATAAAGAACCCTGAATAGCTGCAGCAATTTTGAAAAAGAAGAACAAAATAGGAGGGATCACAATACCTGATATTAAACTGTATTACAAGGCCACTGTAATCCAAACAGCCTGTACCTGCATTAGAAAAGACACACAGACCAATGGAACAGAATAGAGTCCAGAAATAAACCCTAGTTCCTATGGTCAATTAATATTTGACAAAGGGAGATGAAGCATAAAATGGAGTAAAAATAGCCTCTTCAACAAATTATGTTGGTAGATCTGGACAGCTATGTGGAAAAAAATGAAACTAGACCACCAACTTACACCATACACAAAAATAAATTCAAGGTGGATAAAAGACTTAAATATAAGCCCTGACACCACAAATGTCTTTCAGAAGAAAATAGGCAGGAAAATCTCAGATATTCCATGCAGCAACATTTTCACTAATATGTCCCCTAGAGCAAAAGACATAAATAAAAGAATAAGCAAATGGAATCTTATCAAATAAGAAGCTTCTACATGACTAAAGAAAACAACATTAAAATGAAAAGAGAACCAACCCTGCTGGAAAACATATTTGCCAATGATACCTCAGACAAGACTTTGATCTCCAAAATATATAAAGAACTCATAGAACTCCACTCCAGGAAGACAAAAAATAAAATAAAAATGGGCAAAGGACTTGAACAGACACTTCTCTGAGGAGAACATAGAGAAGGCCAAGAGACATATGAAAAGATTGCAGCATCACTAGGCATCAGAGAGATGCAAATAAAACTTTAACAGAAACCTAAACAATAAAACAAACAAACAAGCAAAATATAACCAAAGACACTGAAATAGAGAACAGGTTGACAGTGACCAGAGGGGAGAGGGGAGGGAATTTCATGGGAAAAGGGGAAGGGTTTACAGGAATAAGTATAAAGGACACATGGACAAAAACTAGGGGAGGTGGAAATGGGAGGGAGGTGGGGAGGACTGGGGGGATAGGCTGGGATGATAGTAAAAGACAGAAAACTGTACTTAAACAACAATTAAAATAAAATAATAAAATAAAATAAAAACCACAATGAGATACCACTTCACACTGGTCAGAATGGCCATCATAATCAGAGCAACAAACAAGTGTTGGAGAGAATGTGGAGAAAAGGGAACCCCAGTGTACTGTTGGTGAGATTGCAGACTGGTGCAGCTACTATGGAAAATAATATGGAATTTCCTCATAAAACTAAAAATGAAACTGCCTTTTGACCTGGCAATTCCACTGTTAAGATTATATCCTAAGAGCCCTGAAACACCAATGCAAAAGAACCTATGCACCCCAATGTTCATAGCAGCACAATTTACAATAGCCAAGTGTTGGAAGCAACATAAGTGCCTTTCAATAAATGAATGGATCAAAAAACTATGGTACATTTACGCAATGGAATTCTATGCAGCAGAAAGAAAGAAGGAGCTCCCACCCTTTGTGACAGCATGGATGGAACTGGAGAGCATTATGCTAAGTGAAGTAAGCCTGGCAGTGAGGGACAAATACCATATGATCTCACCTTTAACTGGAACATAATCAACAAAACAAACAAGGAATCAAAATATAACCAGTGACACTGAAATTAAGAACAAACTGACAGTAACCAGAGGGGAAAAGGAAGGGGATCATGTGGGGGAAAGGGTGAAGGCTTTTCAGGAACCACTATAAAGGACACATAGACAAAACCAAGGAGAGGTGGAATCAGAGGAGAGAGGGGAGAAGGCTGAGGTGATGGGGAGACATTGAGGGGAAAGGCAGACAACTGTACTTGAACAACAATAAAATAATTTTTTAATAAAATATATGCACAATTGGGAGGGTCTAGATGACATGAGGACACCTATTAATCTATGTCTGTCTAGTGGACATGGTCATGGTTATTTTCCTACCTCTGGTATTTTTTTAATGCTTTGAACACAGTTTTGGCTGCCACCATCCTCTTCTTTACAAAGGGGCTACACCCTCAAAGGCAAGACAGGATAATTAACATGTCCTGGACTCATACTCATCTACAACTTGACATCCTTGGTTCCTGATATTCTTCCTACATGGCTTTCTGTTGTCTGGAGTTGAGTGACAGTGCCCTATATTGTGTAACCTCCTTTAAATGGGGCTGCATCCCATTTTCATTCATTTATCTATTTGTTTGGCTCCTGGGCATTTTGATTTGCAAGCTCTAGCCCACACTCTTACCTTTAGGACTTCACTCTGCTGCTTTTACCTAGAATGTTCTTTCTCTTTACATGGCTGACCCTGAATGAGGCTCTTCAGGTCTCAGTCTTTGTCTTCCATTTTCTGGGTAGTTTTCTTGACTCTTCCAGCCCATCCTGTGCATTGCCTTGGCATCCTGTATCTTCCCATCACAGCTCGTATTGTGCCACCTAATTGTTTATGGGCTCCTTTGTTAGGCTGCAAGCTTTATGAAAGGCAAAAATTGTACTTGTTTTGTTCATTATTCTATTGTGAGCACCCAACACTGCACATGCAGTCTAGTAGATGGTCAACACAATTTTTTGCACTAATTAACTAATCAATTAATTGATTAATATGAGCCTCAAACTCCATTCTGGAGTTTGTACTAAGTCTCTACTTAGATTCAACAATCTAAAATAATTTTTTCATGCTTCAGAAAAACTGGTGGTTGCCAGAGGGGAGAGGGAGAAGTGTTGGGCAGAAAATAAGGAGATTAAGAAATACAAACTTCCACTTATAAAATAAATCATAGAAATGTAATGTATAGCATAGGGCAGTAATTTTCTCTTTTTTTTTGTAATTGAACTTATTGAGGTGACATTGGTTAATAAAATTATATAGCCTTTAGGTTCTATATCTATGTTCATTGCAGTGTTATTTGCAATAACTAAGATTTGGAAGCAGCCCAAGCACTCATCGGTAGATGAGTGGATAAAAATACTGTGGTACACATGCACAATGGAATGTTTTCCAACTGTAAAAAAGAAGGAAATCCCTCCTTTTGCGACAGCATGGATTGACCTGAAGAGTATTATGCTAAGTGAAATAAGCCACTCAGATAAAGGCAAATGCCATATGATTTCACTAATATGTAGAATCTAATGAACAAAATAAACTAACAAACAAAATAGAAACAGACTCATAGATGAGGAAAACAAACTGACAACTGTAGATGGAGGATGGGGGTGCTTGGTGAAAAACTTGAAGGGATTAAGCAAAATCAAAAACCTCATAGACAGAGACAACAGTATGGTGATTACCAGATGAAAAGGTGGTAAGGGAAGTAGAAGAGGGTAAAGGGGCTTGTAAATGGTGACAGAAGATGTGACTTGGGGTCAGGAACATACGATATAATATACAGGGTAGCAATTTTCAACAGGTGTGCTGTGGCAAACCGGTGTGACACAAGAATTTTTAAAACATGAAATACCTGATTATTTAGTCAGGGACACTGATCTCTTTTCCCTTAGATCATCAAAAAATTGACAGCAGCCAACACAACAATAGCCATCGAGTGTGAATAAATAAAAATTATACCTAGTTTTTTTTGTTAGGTTGGCAAAAATATAATATATTTTTTGGTGTGCCACAGAATTTTAGTAATTAGTTTATGTGTGCCATGAGATGAAAAGGGTTGAAAATCACTGGCATAGGAAATAGCATTAATAATATTGTAATAACTATGTACAGTGACAGATGGTTACTAGACTTGTGGTGATCACTTTGTAAGGTATATAAATGTTGAATCACTATGTTGTACACATGAAACTAATATAATATTTTATGTTGTATGTTAACTATATTTAAAATGAAATTTTAAAGATATCTAAACCTAAAAAATAAAATATTTTTCTTCAATCTCTCTCGATACAGAAATTTTGCTGGACTATTAGAAAGTAAGTTGCAGATTATCATGGTGCAAAAGACTTTTGCACACATCTTTTTTTTTAATTAACAGCTTTATTGATGTATAATTGATATATAAAATACTGCACATATTAATGTATACAATTTGATGAGTTTGGACAGATGCATCCATCCATGAAACCATTATCTAAATCACAGAAATAAACATATCATCACCTCTAAAAGGTCCTTCATGTATCTCCCTTTTGATCATATGTGTGAGGTGGGGTAAGAAAACTTATCATTAGAACTACACAATACAGTGTTGTTAAACTTTAGGCATGATGCTGTGCCACCGCTCTCTAGAACTTACTCATCTCACACAACTGAAACTTTGTACTTGTTGAACAACTCATTTCCCCTCTCCCAGCCTCTGGCAACAACCAGTCTACTATTTGCTTCTGCAAGTGTGATGATTTTGATACCCCATATAAGTGGAATCAGGCACTGTTTGGCCTTATGACTGGCCTATTTCGTTTAGCATAATGTCCTTAAGGTTTATCTGTATTGTCACATGTGGCAGGATTTTCTTTTTTATTAAGACTGAATAATCTTTATTGTGTATGTGTATTATATTTTTATCTATTTATTTGTTAATGGTAACTTATGGGGTTTCAACATAATAGCCACTGTAAATGATGCTGCAATGAACATGGGAGTGCAGATATCATTCTTGGATCCTGATTTCAATTCCCTTGAATGTACTCTGAAATGAGACTGCTGGATCATATGTAGTTCTAGTTTTGGAAAAACCTCCATAGTGTTTTCCATAGTGGCTGTATCATTTCACATTCCCACTAGCAGTGTACAAATTTTCAAGTTTCTCCACATCTTTGCCAATGCTGATATATATGTTTTTTCATATATATATGATCATTGGACATATATGATATATATTCCTATATAGTCCTATATAGTCCTATATATTTTATATTAATGTATTCATTCATATATACATACACATATATGTGTATGTGTTCATATACATATATGAATATAATATGTATATGAAATTTTATAACAGCTATCCAGGTGTGAGGTGATATCTCAATGTGGTCTCAAATTGAATTTCCTTCATGATTAGTGATATTGAGCACTTTTTCATATAACTGTTGGTTGTTTGTATATCTTCTTTGGAGAGATGTCTATTCAACTCCTTTGCCCATTTTTGAAATCTGGTTATTTGTTTTTTGCTATTCAGCTGTAGGAGTTTCTTATATATTTTAAATATTAATTTCTTAACAGATGTATAGTTGAAAAATATGTTTTCCCATTCCAAGGATTGCTTTTTTTCTGTTATTTGTTTCTTTTGTGGTACAGAAGCTTTTTAGTTTTGATGTAGGTTCACTGTCTATTTTCCCTTTTTTACCTGTTTCCACATGCATCTCTGAAAAATGAATAAAAAGTCTCATACTTCCATGTTATATGATATGATTATCATACCTAAGAAAATATATAATTTCAAAATATCATTTAATATCCAGGTTCTATTCAATTTTCATCAAATGTCCTCACAAATTATCTTTTAAATACTGAGGTGAAATTCACACACGAAATTAACCATTTTAAGTATGCATTTATTTAGTGGCATTTAGTACATTCACAATTTTACCAACTGTCACTTCTCTTAAGTTCTAAAATATTTTTGTCACCCTTAAAATGAGAAACACCACATTAGGCAGTCACTCCTCATTCTTGCCACTACCCCGTTACCCACTCCAGTCACTAGCATCTACTAGATTTACTTATTCTGGATATTTTATATAAAGAGAATTATCCAATGTCTGACCTTTCATGTTTCCATAAATTATCTTGTAGCTATTTTTAGGAAGGAAATTAAAATAAGAATAGACTTAAAAACTATCAGTGTTTCTTTCTTTAATGATCATTTTGAAATGGCAAGTTTTCATTTTAATTTCAGGAGCTAGCTGGGCTCCTACAGGAAGCAGCTTAAGTTCCAGAGGAATACTTCAGTAGCTGCAGGGTTCCCCCTGAGAAGCATGGGGTATAAACCCCAAGATGGGCTCCCCAGCATACAGCACTACAGCCTGAAAGGAACCCATATAACACCCAGCTGTGAAAAGCAGCAGAATTTCCAACTGCCAGGGAGAGATGGCTTGAGACACAGAGAGGCTCTTAAAGGGTCAACAATAAAAATTTCCCATGTAACCACTTACCCTGGGCTCTGGCAGAGGGAAGGCAGAGTAGACTAGAAATGCTTGAAAAGAGTCTGGTTTCAGTGGCTCTGGGGAGAGAATTGAAGGAACAGCCACCAGGACTCCTGTGATGAGTCATTCCCCATACTGCAGAGGCCATATTTCTCAGGCAGAGCACCTCCCTACAAGTGACATTAGTCTGAGGGATAGCAACAGCCCTACCCATAGCAATTACTCTGCCCCACTCTGTGGTGCTTAAGCCAGGCTGCTGGTTACAGCTTAAGTGTATATTACTGATTAGTCAATGACTAAGGTGGAAAATACAAAAAGGCAACCAAAATGGAAAGACGAAGAAACAGATCCCAAATGAAAAACAAAAGAATTTTCCAGAAAAAGAACTAAATGAATTGGAGGTGAGCAATTTATCAGATAGAGAGTTTAGAGTAATGAATATAAGAATTCTAACAGCATTTAAAAAAATAGAAACCTTAAAAAGGGGCCAGTCAGAAATAAATAATGCAATACCTGAAAGAAATAATGCACTAGAAGAAATAAGCAATAGGTTAGATGAAGCAGAGGATTGAATCAGTGATCTGGAAGACAAAGTAAGAAGAAATACCCAGGCAGAGCACCAAAAAGAAAAAATAATTAAAAAACATAAGGAGAGTTTAAGAAACCTTTGGAACAACATGAAGAGTAATAACATCTGTATCATGGGAACATGAGAAGGAGCAGAGAGCAAGTCAGGCATTGAGAACCTATTTGAAGAAATTATGACCAAGAACTTTCCTAATCTAGCAAAGGAAAAAACACATAAGTCCAGAAAGAGCAGATTCCCAAACAAGATGAACCCAAAAATGCTAACACCAAGACACATCATAATTAAAATTTTAAAGATTAAAGACAAGAAGAGAATCTCAAAATCCACAAGAAAAAGTCAAGTAGTTAACCTACAAGGAAGCTCCCATTAGATTGTCATTTGATTTTTCAACAGAAACATTTCAGGCCAGAAGGAACAGGCATGAAATTTTCAAGGTTATAAAAAGAAAAAACCTGCAAACAAGGCTACTTTACCCAGCAAGACTATCATTTAAAATTGGTGAAGAAATAAATAGCTTCTCAGACAAAGGCAAAAAATACCTAAAGGAGTTTGTTAATACCAAACCAGTACTGTAACGAATGTTAAAGGGCTTGCAAGAA
>PVIA01012930.1:0-35043 GCA_004024845.1 Tonatia bakeri
GAGAGAGAGAGAGAGAGAGAGAGAGAGAGAGAGAAGCTGGTCTAAGAAAAGCTTCCCAGACAACCGTCTAATGCACACATAGACAAAAGAAGTAGGAGAGAAAGCAGAGTGTGGGAGACAGAAAGGAGTCCTAGCTTCTGAAGCCAGCCACAAGTTGTCCTTGGGAGTTGGAAATGTGAGCCCACCCTCGCCGCCAAGTTCCTCGCCCTGATGCAAACCATCTCCTGTTTGATGCGGCAACCAGGAGGCTTCCCCGCCTCCTGCAGCTGCTGGCTGCCGCTCCTGTCTGGGGCTCGGCCCTGCCTGTGGGGGAGCACCAGGCTGAGGACTGCCCTTCAGCCTGTTCCTTTCTTCTGTTCCCTGGGCTTTAAGTGGGACTACCGCCTCCCGAACCCCCACTGAATGAACAGAGGAGTGAGTCCAGAGGGAACGACCTTGGCCAAGGTCAAAGAAGAGACAGAAGTTTCACTTTCCATCCCAGCCCTTAGGTCCCCTTTGCAGTTTGGGGCCCTTAGGGTTCCTTGAGTGTCCTGTTGAAACCTCGGGCTCTTCTCATAATTTCTGAGACCCAAACAAAGGTTCCCACTTACTTAAAAGCAGTGAAACTGCCACAGATAGTTGGCGATCCAGCCTTTCCGACTCCAAGCTGGTCTCCTGGAGTTACCCTGCTTCTTCCTGACACCTTCTTCCTCCTCCAGCCCTTTCCTGCAAACAGTTGTCCGGGAGTGCAGTGGGGTGTGTCTGGGATCTGAGCTCTAGGCCAGTCTCTGCCGCTAACTCACTGTGGAACCTCCGCCCACACTGCCTTCACCTCTCTGGGTCTCAGTTTGTTTCCTCTGTGTAATGGAGCAGCAAACTAGGTGGTCCATGTTTTGTCTTTGCATCCTGCTCTGGTTTGCAGGTTCTGATGAGCGTGTCCTGCCAGGGAGGGAGGAAAGACTCCCAAATGGTGATTCTATTTTATAGCCACTGAATAGAGAAATACGGTAAAATTAAATTTTGCTTCCATGAATGAGTCTATTTCTCTATTTTCCTTTTCCGTACCTTTTATGGATGTATGACATAAACGCAGTGAAGGGTATTGATATTAACTGTACGGGTCGGTACATTTTTGCATACGTGCACATGCATGCAATCCCCACTCAGATCGGCCTATTTCCAGCCATAGCTGCAGCCTTCCAGAAGACTCCCTTATAACCCCTTCTAACCAATAACCCCAACTAGTCAATGCACCCCAAAAGTAACCGTACCACCATCGATTAGTTTTGTCTGTCCTTCAGCTTCATATAAACGAAGCCGTGGTCTGTATTCTTTGCGTTTGGCTTCACCTGTGCGACGTTGCGTACGTGGGACTGGTGCATGTTGCCGTCTATGACAGCGAGTAGTTCATTCTGTTCTATGGCCAGATTCCATCGAGTGCCACATTCCACCGTGTGAGTCTGTCTTCAGTATTGTACCCTTTCTTCTTTCGGTGGAGATTTGGGTTGTTTCCAGCTTGTGGCTGTGATGAAAGAGCGCCTATGAGCATTTCTGTTTGTGCCTTTTGGTGGACGCCTGTCCTGAGAGACTTGGCGAAGATTCAGGGTCATACAGCAGGCATGCGTCCACTCTGCCAGACACCGACAGTTTCCCAAGGCGGCTGCCCAGTGCACACGCCTACCAGCAACCTGTGGGATCCGGCTGCTCCATAGCTTTTCCCATACCTGGTGTTGTCTATCTTGTTCCTTCTAGTAATTCTGATGGGTATATAATGCTGTTGCAGTGTGTGTGTGTGTGTGTGTGTGTGTGTGTGTGTGTGTGTTTAAAAGTGGTAAAAACGCAGAGTATAATACTTACCATCTTAACCATTTTATGAGTGTATAGTTCAGTAGTTACTGCTGCATATTTACACAACCGATTTCTGGAGGTTATTCAGCCTGCAAAACCGAAACTCTGTGGCCACTGAATAACAACTCCCCATCCCTTCTTTCCCCCAGCCCTTGACAATGGGCACTTTACTTTCCGTTTCAATGAATCTGACTACTTTAGTTATCCCATCTAAGTGGAACCATACAGTATTTGTCGTTTTGTGACTGCCTTATTTCACTTAATATAATGTCCTCAGATCTGATCCATATTGTAGCATGTGACCAGATTTTCTTTTCTTCTTTCTTTCTTTCTTTCTTTCTTTCTTTCTTTCTTTCTTTCTTTCTTTCTTTCTTTCTTTCTTTCTTTCTTTCTTTCTTCTTTCTAGAGTATGTTTATGAAAGCTGGGGACAGTAAAACAAAAGAAGGAATTAGGGCAGAAGAGGCAACAGGAGAGCTGAGGCGGTGCTCTGCTTTGGCTCCCTAGAAACATTACAGGAAAGAAGTGAGCCATGGCGGGGCCACTGTCAGCTCACTGAAACATCAGAGGAAAAGGGGCCTTGGGGACAGGTTCCAGGAGAAAGCCTGGGACGGGCCGCCGCTGCCTGTTGCTTTCCTGGTTGCAAGTCTCATGGGAACCCTTAGATGTTAACGTAACGATACACACCTGAGAGGGCAGAAACATAACGATACACACCTGAGAGGGCAGAAACATAACGATACACACCTGAGAGGGCAGAAACATAACGATACACACCTGAGAGGGCAGAAACATAACGATACACACCTGAGAGGGCAGAAACATAACGATACACACCTGAGAGGGCAGAAAGGCGTGGGCAAGCTTCAGAGACAGCCCCTGGATTTCCTTATTTTTTTAGGACTGATAATATTCCATTGTATGTATATACCATATTTTCTTTATTCATTTATTGATGGACATTTGGGTTGCTTCTGCCTCTGAGAATTATGAATAATGCTGCAATGAATATGGGCGTGCAAATATCTCTTTGAGATCCTACTTTCAATTCTTTTGCTTATACTCCCAGAAAGGGGATTGCTGGATCATATGGTGTAAGATGACATATCATTGTGGGTTTTTTAAAATTTTATTAAATTTGCTCGTGTGACATTGGCTCATAGAGTCATATGGGGTTTAGGCGTACATTTCTATGATACATGAGCTGTATATTGCATTGGTGCCCACTGCCCAAGGTCAAATCATCTTCCTTCACCATATAATTGGCTCTTTTTCATTGTGGTTTTTTTTTTAAATAACATATTGTTATTTTACCTTTTCTTTTTTTTAAACTTTATTTATTTATTTTTAGAGAGGGAAGGGAGGGAAGGGAGAGAGAAAGAGAGAGAGAGAGAAACAGCAATGTGCGGTTGCTGGGGGACATGGCCTGCAACCCAGGCATGTGCCCTGACTGGGAATCAAACCTGCGATGTCTGGTTCGCAGCCCGCGCTCAATCCACTGAGCTACACCCACCAGGGCTCATTGTGGTTTTAATATGCATTTCTTTGAAGCTTAGTAAAGTTGAGCACCTTTTCATATGTTCGTTGGCCTTACGGATATCCTCCTCTGTGAAAGTCTTTCTTTCATTAAAGGATTCATTCAGTCCTGGCTGGTGTGGCTCAGTGGATTGAGTGCTGGCCTGTGAACTGAATGGTCACCAGTTCCATTCCCAGTCAGGGCACATGCCGCCTGGGTTGTGGTCCAGGTCCCTGGTTGGGGGCGTGTGAGAGGCAACTGAGTGCAACTGATGTATCTCTCCCACACTGATGTTTCTCTCCCTGTCTGTCTCTCTCTAAAAATAAATAAATTAAATTAAATTAAAATTATTCGTTTAGAAACCATTAACTACTAGGCATTGGGAAGTACATGGTGAGGAAGACTTAGGCAGTTTCTGCCATCAGAGAGTTTGCCTTCTGGAAGGAAAGACAGAGAGGAAGCCAGAAGCCACTTTGGAAAGTGTCAGGAAACAGGTCTAGGGATTCTGAGGGAGTGTTCACCTTAGTGGGGAACAGGAGCTTTCAGAGGTCATCACATTCCTTGTCTCATTTCTTGTTACTAGCGTTGTTGGCTCTTGGTTCTTGGGTTCAGCAAAGAAAGAATTCGGAACCAAGAACTCCAGTGCAAGAGTAAGTTTATTTAGCATGCAATCAAAAGTACACTTGAGGAGATTTGAGTGGGCTGCTCAGAGAGCTTCCTTGGCCTTCTACAAAGAAAGTCACAGAGGCAGAAGAAGTGGGCCAGCTGGGCTGCGTGAACTTAGGAAACAAGTTACAGAAGCAGAAGAAGGGCCCTTGGAGAGAAGTTCAGGGGGTTAGCTGCTGCTGGCCGCTGCTCCCCTAGTTGCGAGTCTTGATGTTTGACTTAAAGGTTAGGAAAGAGAAAGCACATATACATGCCTAAAGAAAGAAGGCGTGGGCATGCCCTAGAAAGTGCACACTGGTTCCTTTGCCTTAAGGGTTTTTATCTGTTTTCTAAAGGCAGGAATTGTAGGGGAGGTCTCAGGGGAGGATCTCGATAGAATGTTCATCAGCTTTCCAGGCATGTCCTTTAAAATGCTGATTTATCAAAATGAGCATATTGGGTCAGGGTCAGTGCTGATCAGCACTAGGGCAGGGGCTCATTGGTCATTGCATCTGTGCCTGATGTCAGCCATGGTGTCACTTCAGCTGGTTTTGCTGCTTTTCTGGGCCCAGAGCTGAAACTCACCTGAGGCCTAGATGTCATCTCTAGTTCGACCAAAACTCTCTCTGTGGTCAGCGGACCCAAGGCTTTGTTCCTGAGGTTATTTGATGCTGACCAGTACAGCATTGTCCTGAGGGCTTAAATGCTTAAGGGAGCGGCCATGCGAGGGAGAAGGAGGCCGGTGGGTCAGGGTGCTGGCTGAGGCCAGTTTGAATCATCTGTCTCAGTTTCCCCATTCCATTTTCCAAGGAATTTTCCTGGATTCTTATTATGGTGCCTCCCTTCCTTCACCTTCAAAGCCATCAATGGCCATTTAAGTCCCTCTTCAGATTTCCTTTCCTTCTTCTTTGGTCTCATCTCTCTGACTCAGCCAGGAAAGTTCCTCTCATTTTAAAGATCCATGTGATTAGATTGGTCCCACCTGAATGAATAATTCAAGATACTCTCCCCAATTCAATGTCCTTAATCATATCTGCGAAGCCCTTTTTGCCTTGTAAGGTTTTACCGGTCTTTTCTTATTTGTATTTTTTTTAAGATTTATTTATTTAGTTTTAGAGAGAGGAGAAGGGAGGGAGGAAGTGAGGGTGAGAAACCTCACTGTGAGAAAGAAAGAAACGTCACTGGGTTGCCTGTCATGTGTGCCCTGCTGGGGGACCGAACCCTCAGACCCAGCGCGTGCCCTGACCGGGAATGGGAATCGAACTGGCAACCTTTAGCTTTGCAGGAGAGTGTCCACCCACCTGAGCCGCATGGGTCAGGGCTTATTAATCTTTTTTTAAAAAAGTGTTTGTTTCACTGATTTTTTTCTATTGTTTATACATTTTCTATTTCATTGATTTCAATTCTTTATTATTTCCTTCTGCTTACTCTGGGTATAATTTGCACTTTTATTTATCTTTTAATTTCTTAAGATACAAGAACATTGTTGTTAGACCTTTCCTCTTTTTTTATTAAAATTTTTTAAAGATTTTATTTATTTATTTTTAGAGAGGGAAGGGAGGGAGAAAAAGAGAGAGAGAGAAACATCAATGTGCGGTTGCTGGGGGCTGTGGCCTGCAGCCCAGGCATGTGCCCTGGCTGGGAATCGAACCTGCGATGCTTTGGTTCTCAGCCCGCACTCAATCCACTGAGCTACACCAGCCAGGGCAAGACCTTTCCTCTTTTAAAAAAATTTATTTTATTTATTTTTAGCAAGAGGAGAAGGGGGGAAGAAAGCAAGGAGAGAAACACCAATGTGAGAAAGAAACATGGATCTGGATTGGTTACCTCTCCGTAAGTGCCCCGACTAGGGACTGAACCTGCAACCCAGTTACGTGCCCTGACTGGGAATCAAACTGGAGACCTTTTGTTTTGCAAGATGATGCCCAACTAACTGAGCCATGTTAATCAGGGCCTTCTTTTCTTATATAAGTATTTAATGCTATAATTCCCCCTTAACACACTCTCTTAGCTACATCAACACATAGTGATATATTGTATGAGCCAATTTCATTCAGTTCAAAATATCTTCTAGTTTCCTTTGTGATTCTCATATGATCTGTGGGTTATTCAGAAGTGTGTTGTTTCATTTCCACAAGTTTTGATGATTTGTCTGATCTGTTGTTACTAATATTTGCTTTAACTCTGCTTGGGTCAGAAAACATATTTTGTATAGTAATATCAATCCTTTAAAATTTTTTGAGAATTATTTTATTGCCTAAATGATGAGCCAATAATCATATGAAAAGATGATCAAGCCCCTTATCAAATCCGGACTCTATCACAATTCACCCCTGATGTTTTACTGATAACTAAAATGTGTCATTTTGTCTAATCAAATTTGAACTTATTTAAGTAAGCCATTGTGATGTTTTAGAAGGCCTCCAGCCTGAAGCCAGTAATGGAGGCATAAGTTTTATTATACATCTTGTTCAAAAGCCCAGTGTTATGTATTTTTAGAAATGAATGCCTTGGTCACTCTCAGTAACGTCCGGAACTCTGAAGAGGATAAAGAGTGTCTTGGTGAGGCCTGGTTTTGTGGCTTTAGTATGTGCAATGATCCGTCTGATCTTGATTTGTATTTTTGGGTATCTATGAAACAAGAACATTCCGAGAGCTCTTTACTCCAAAGGGAATGACTTTGGATGTTGTTGTGTTGCCACTGGTTGGACCAGAGGGCAAGATCATTGGCAGTGGCCTGGAAGTCTGGGGAAAATGTGCAGATGACGCTAACTGTTGGCCAGGGTATCCTTTATCACCAAGATGACTGCTGACACGTGTCAGATTGTGTGGAGCCCTGAAACCTGCCCTTTATCAGAGATATCTGTCAAAGGTTGAAAAGCACCAATAGAAAGCAAGGCTCACCAGGTGTGGTGGATGTGCTGCCATCCTCACAGTTGATGGATTCCCTTTGCTGTCCAGTCAGTTAATCCCAAGGGGCTTTCCAAGTAGTCACGGGGTCTGGGAGAGACGTGACCTCCTCCAGTACTGTGGTCTGTGCCCAGGAACTGAGGACGGGGGGAGGGGTGACCCCCTCCTTCTGGTGGGATGTGCTGTGGGACCAGGTCTTGGTCTGCCCTGTAGATACCACTTTCGCCTTAGCAAGGAGGCATCTGTGGCCACGCCAAACTTATAGGTGAGTTGTTATGCAGCAACAGAAAACTGGAATAAACAATAGCCAGTGTTTATTGAGTACTAACCACCATATCATTTTGACTCTTTATGGCTATGGTTCTTCTCTATTTTTAAATTTACTTTGTTTCTGTGATGCAAGCACAGGTCTGACGTTCTTGGGGTAGGTCTTAGAGTGGTGAGGAGCAAGGTCTGAGGCAGACCAGGTTAACTCATGGCTCTGCACTCACTGTGTAACCTCAGGCATCCTAGTCAACTGCTCTGAGCCCCAGTTTCCGTGTCTTTAAAACTCAGATAATTATTCCTAAGATAATATATGAAACTAGCTTAACATAATGCTTGTCACATAGTAAGCCTTCAATGACGGTTAGTTATGCTTTTTATTACCTGATTTGCCTCTCATCTATTTTATTCTCTGTGGACCGAGCTGAACCTCAGTTTCTTCATCTGTTATGTGAAAACAATGATAATAAACATCCCGGAGTTGTGTTGAAACTTCTCCCAGTGTTTTACACAGCAGCACACTTCAGGGTAACAGATCAGAGCATGAACACCAAGGACTGCCTGACGCATTGTGACAGGGCCCCCAAGACTGCGGAACTCACACATCCCTAAAATGCAGTGGCTCCTACAAAGCAACTCAACACACACCCTCGCTCCACCTGGCCCACCAGCACCCCAGCCACGCATCCGTGTCCTCTCAGCTCCGCCTCTTTTGCACAGAATGGTGGCTGAAAGCTCGCTGTCCTGGAGTCAAACTGTCCTATGCTCTAATCCCAGGTTTTCCTCTTATTTGCTGTGTGAACTGGGACAAATTGCTTATCCTCCCTGAAATGCAAATGCAAACTGGGACTAATGAATCCCTATCACCCCTCAATGTGTCTCCACAAAGAAGGCTAACTCCAACCCTTGCAGTGTAGAGAAAAAAGTTATTGAATAACCAAATTAGATTTTAAAAATAAACGTACTATTTTTAGCCCCAGGTCCCATCACAAAAAGAAAAAGAGATCTAAACTCTTCATCTCCAAAAAGGCAGGGAGATGCCTGCCTTTAGGGAGATAGCGTGGAGAATTTAATTTAGACCCAAGATGACACCTTTGGCCTTGGGGGTCCCTCCAAGGAAATGAATGACCAAAAGGAGGGGAAAGAGGCTGTGAAGCCACATTCCTGGGATCTCAAACACACCAGGCAGCTTCACCTGAACCAAATGGCCTGATTGTAGTCCTGGGAAGTGAGGAAAACAGCAGGGTCAGTGGTTTTCGAATGTTTTTCATTAGCCCCACAGGTAGTCAGACTCCCCTACGGGGGGGGGAAGGGGGGTATGTACCGGGTCGTAGTACATTCCAGGGTTTTCTGAACCATTGCATATCAAGTTCTAGCGTGCTGGCTGCAATTCACTGAACTTTCGTTTCCACAGCTCATCCGTGAGTCGTGACTGCAGTTTGAAAACCCAGTCTAGATTGTTCCTTTCTGCCTATCTCAGTGCGAACCCAAGAGAGGCTCCTTCTCATTCTATTCTTGATGTTCCAACATAAATTTCCCAGAGTTTCATAAATTGTGATTCTCCCAAGTGACTGGGAGAAATTTGACTAGAATTGTCTTGGTATTTCCTGTGGCTATTTGCTTCTTCCTGACAGTTAATAATAATAATAATAATAATAATAATAGTGGCTTGATTATGAAGTCTGACTGCTTGGATTGAATTCTGGCTCTGCTTTTAGTTGGCTTTCTTACCTGCCTGAGTTCCTTCATCTGTATTCCAGAAATAATAATAATAATAATAATAATAATAATAATAATAGTACTTGCTTCTTGGTAAACAAGGTAAAGTAATTAACACAGGGCCTGTGGTATAGTAAGTGCTCCAACATATTGGCAGCTATGTTAGTTATTGCTTTTCGAGCTGTCTTGCTGTTTCTTGCAGCAGAGACCTGAAAGTGGATTAGCCATAAGCAGTGCTGAACTAAGGAAAGAAAGTCGCGGCAGGAAACAGATCTCGTTGCATCACAGTGTGAGCCTGCCTGACCATGGACAGGCACTAGAGGGTGCTGCACGCTCAGAAAGCCACTTGTTTTCAAGCCCAGAGAAGTCTGCCAGGGAGCGTTTGGATGGCGCCTCCTGACTCTTTCCCTTGAGTCTGTTGATTTAAAGCTAAGTAGCCGCTGTGTTGGTTCTGAAACTAAGGACTTGGGGAGAAAGGAGGGGACAGCAAGGGGCTGTATCGAGCAGAGAAGTCTGGCTCCCCCAAACTTTCACCAATTGACTTTCAGCTGGGCTGTGAAACTTCTGGAGAACTGAGACAGAGTCTTGCTCATCCGTGAGCTGGGGTCTCACATGGGGTCTTACAGTGTACTGTCTGGTACACTGTAAGCACTTTGTAAGTGTTTATGGAATGGGACGGTCCAATGGGGGCACCTGAGACCTAAATAATTATAAGTACAACTTGGTAGGTGCTGTTGTGTCTGGGGCATTATCGAAGCTCCCAGAGGGTTGTGGGGGGATGGGTTGGCAAGAATGGTTTTCCTAGATTCAGGGTTCATGGTCCTCCCTAGAATACAAAGAAAAGATCTTTTCTTTAGCATCAGGCCTTTGGATATTTACAAATAGCTCCCTGCTCCATTCCCTTCGCATCCTTCGTGCGGGACAATTTTCAGGTGTTCCACCAAGTGTCCTCTCCCTGCAGAACTGCGGGGAGGCCGATGATAAGTAGTGCAGTTCCTGCTGGTGCACGCACCCTTTCATTATGTCTTTTCTATTTTAATGTCGGTGACTTTTTCAAAAAATCTCCATCTGAGGATATGTCTTTTGTTGTTGCTGTTTTTATCCTTACTGGAGGACATTTTTTGCATTTCTTTTTAGAAAGAGAGGAAGGAGAGAGAGAGAAAGATGTTGATTAGTTGCCTCTAGTGCCTGCCCCGACCATGGACTGAACCTACAACTTGGTATGTGCCCTGACCGGGGATTGAACCCACACCCTTTTGGGGTATGGGACAACACTCCAACCAACTGAGCCATCCAGTCAAGGCATTTAATTAGGTCTCTACTTCATTTAATTCTCAAAAACCCTGTGAAGCTATGGTTATTGCCCACATTCTACAGATTAGGACACAGTAAGGTTTCCTAACTGGCCCAAGGTCACACCCTTAGGGAGTGGCAAGCCCAGTGTTTGAATCCTAGTAATTTGGCTTCAAAAGGTGCTTCTATAAAGTTTCACTTAAAAAAGAATGAAAACAAGGGGCAGGATAGAGGGCATCAGACACTCTTCTACGTGTCTTCCATTTGTTAACCCATTTAAGTCATTGAACGACCACACACATCCCGCTGTCGTCCTTTTGTCTGGAGTTCCATAAAGAAAGTGACTCACTCAGCTCACAACTCGAACACGTGTTTCTCCTAAAGAGGACCACTGTCTTTTGGTGTGCGGTAGAAATACTTGATGTCTGCTTCCTATTTCACACTGAGTTGAGATCGAAGAAAACTAACCATCTGTATTGCGTCACCAGGGACATTCGTAGGGAACGTGGCTTTTGTCTGTCTCGTGTTTACTCTCGGTGCCTGACGGCAAAGAATGTGACGACTGCTGTCTTCCTGAGGTGCCACAGCCGCTCTACCCACCATTGCCCTGCTCCGTCATTGTGGACGGTGTCAAGGTCAGTGCCGTGAAAAGTGCAGGTTATGACTGAGTGTCTGAGTCTAGAGCCTCCGAGGAGTCTGCGGACCAGACCTTGAGAACCACTGTTCTGGTTCATTCATTCCGTCCACCGTGTTAACGGCGCACCTGGCGCATGCTAGGTCTTATTCTGGACCCTCGGGACACGGAGGGAAACAAGACGATGCTTTGCATTCTCCAGAGTAGACAGACAAACCGTGAGCACACAGACAAACAGGAAATTTTCAGATGGTGGTCCACAGAAGTGAAAGGATATCACTGGGGGTGGAGACACGACTAGACAGGTCAGGGAAGACCTCTGTGAGGTGACATTTCAGCGGAAAGCTGATTGATAGTGGAAAGGAGGTCGCCTGACGGTGTCCTCGTTAGAATGCAGTGCTCCAGGGTGCAGGGGGTGTGGTGCACATCTCCCCCCTTGCCACCCGGGGCTGCAGGTCACCCTTGATTAAGAAGGCATTCGTGCCCTGGATTGGAAAGAATCAAAAACCTGTGTTCTGATCCCTCTTTTCATCATGCTAATCTCTTTGCTTGTCTGAACCTCAAGTTCAACTTCCTTATGGAAAATGAGGGTGGCAAGAGCCGCCTGGCCCGCGTCAGTCAGCGTGGGGTTCAGACGACCTGAGGACGCACACATTGTAGGCATGCATGTTGCCTACTCAGCCAGGCTCACCGTCACTGGCAGACAGTGGGCTCCCTCACCCCCAGTGCAAGGTCAGCTCAGCCAAGTCCCCCCAGCCCTCCCTCATTTTCCCAGGAACCTTAGCTAAGTCAGTGCTCTTCCCTTCCAAATGAGGACTCTTGATTTGAGAATAAGAAAAAGTTCCTGGCATCAATCCTTATTTGTGAAAACATCTCATTACTTTCTCGAGGTAATCATAGCTCACTGAAAATTTTTAAACTCTTGCCTCCTAAACCCATATATTTTCATTGCTAGCAAACCTGTCTTCTTTGTGTTAATCCAAGTTATGGAATAAAATGCCAAGCACTGCACAGGAAGCTAGAGAACCCCCCTCTAACTCCCGGCACGCCCCCCTCCAGATTGCTGCTGGTTCTGTCCTTGGTCGTTTCACCAGCTTTGAATCATTGTGCGGGTTGTATGTCATATCTCCAGCTTGCTCCCTGACCATGTCTGATGTGTGGCTGAATTGCAAAAAAGGCCTCTTGCAGATTGCTCCCCCAAGGGGTTCTCTTATATGAAGAAATGCACATTTGCCCTGGCTGGTGTGGCTCAGTGGATTGCGTGTCTGCCTGGGAACCAAAGGGTTGCCAGTTCGATCCCCAGTCAGGGCACACGCCTGGGTTGCAGGCCAGGTCCCCAGTACGGGATGCGTGAGAAGCAACCACGCATTGATGTTTCTCTCCCTCTCTCCCCCCCTTCTCCTCTCTCTAAAAATAAATAAAATAAAATCTTTAAAAAAAAAAGAAACACATGGTTTTAAGAAATGCTGTTTACTTTAGTTCCCAGAGTGTTTAACTCACTTCACTTCGCAGAGAGCAAATGGAGGTGCAGGGCCACATAGGAACTAACAGCTGAACTACTGACTTTTAACTTATTTTTTTAGTAGTTCTGGCCAAAGAGATTGGACAGCAGGGAGGAAGAGGATGAGATGAAACGGGAAGAAGCCCAACACCCACACCTGTTGCCTAGGGGCCGTCAGAGCAGTGAGTGCCTGGCAGGATTAACCCCTCTAGCTCCGGGCCCGGCGGCGCTGTGGATGCCTGAGGGGAAGAAAAGGGGCTGCATCTGGCAGCTGCCCCCTCGACCGGCTGGAGGCCAACTGGCGTTTGGTCCAGAATTGGTTAAGACGCCCCACATTGTGCTCAGGTTCTGGTCTACGGGCGTCTGCCCAAGGTGGCCAGCGTTCAGGTGGCTGGAAGTCCTCAGGTCCCCAAACAGGGTGGGAGCCTGAGCGACAAGGGCAGGCCCAGGAGATACCCAGGATGGGGGCACCCAAGATTCTCAGCTCTGGCTCCTTCTCGTCAAAAGCTGAGTGAGAGGGGCGATGCAACATCACCCTAAGTGGCCCAGGTCAACACAGAGGTCTCCAGGTGCCATAGCTTCTCCTGCCTCCTCTGCCTTGTTCTGGGAAAGGGGGCGTGGCCCTGAGGCTTCTGCTTGTGCGGTGAGCGCCAGCCACGTGGTTCCAGCCAGGGGCACCCCGCGGGCTCCGGGAGCTGGGCCGGTGCCTGCGCCACTCCGGTGGCCGGCAGGGGTCAGTGTTAGTCCGCAGGTGAGCAGGCAGCTGCCAGCTGCTAAATCTGTTCCCTACGGCTGGGTTTTGTCCCTACCAATCCCGCTGGACTTGTTTACCCGCCATTATCTGTGTTCTCACCTATCCAGGCCCCCACATCTTCCCTGGTTCCCCCAGGCTGCCTCCCATGTAAGGATGCCTGCGCCCCTCCACAAACATATCACTCCCCCTATGGACGATTACTTCCTGGCTTCCTGCCACACGGTGATGCCAAATTGGAGAGAAGCCGTGGCTTGGAGTCAGGTGTGGGTCCAGGTTCCTGTTCCGTCAATTACCAGGTATGAGACTTTGGCAAAACACTTCGCCTCTCTCTGGCAATTTTCTCATCCTCAAAAATGAGTTAATGACCATAAGAACTGCTGTTATGCCACGTGCCAGATTTATAGGCCATATACTTTGCGTATTATCATCTTGGGGCTTCAGATGAGGAAACCGTGGCTCTGAGAGATAATTAGCTGCAGGAAGAAGCCCACCCAGAATCTGAACCCAGGACTGGCCCGTTCCACCTGTTACCCTGCCCTGCAGGGCTGTGGTGAGAATTAAAATGTGAACATTTTATTCTTCTTGTCTGACACTTTGGTCTGGATCCTGGTGGGTGCCGTCTGCTACTGAGGAGAAACTTAACAGAAGGCATTTTTCAATCGTTAGAAATGTTCCCTGTTAGTGGGCTTGTGAAACCAGCCCACCAAAATGCAAGCCCCGGAAGGGTAAGGACCTCATCTGTCTTGCTCACTGCTCTGAGCCTGTTGCTCAGCATAGTTCCTGATGCATAATAGATGCACAATAAATACAGAGGAGAATATAAATTTATACACCTCTGCAATTCATTCCGAGGCAGACACTAACACGGAGCCATTTTTCATATCAACCATTCAATTACCAGGCAAGTGACACTAATTACTAGCTCTAATGGCCATTGTTTAATTTAATTAAAGGGGTTATTGGATCTCCTGAAACTCCTGCCACCCTTCCATTACCTAAGTCATAGGGATTTGATAATAGTATTTTGATTAGCGTATTCACACGATAAATTAAGTAAACCAGCTTAATGACTCGTTTCTATGACCAATGACATGAGAAGGTGTGGGGAAATGACAAAGGGGATAAAACTGACGGCTCTGAGCAAACGCTATGGACAGGCTCCAAATCTCCCAGAATGCTCTTTCCCAAGGTCCCCGGGGCTCTGCAACCCTCGCCTCATCTTCATCCTCACCCTGCTGCAATGGTCCGTTTGTCCTTGTCCAGAGCGATTTGAGGACCTTGATGCTTGTGGTGCTGACCAGGCCCTAGGCCTAGAACACCGAATCCTAGACAGACATGTGAACACTGACCAATAGGAGGGCCGAGGGAAGGCAGCTTTCAGTTCAAAGGCAGGCACAGGCTCGACAGGGAAATTGGAAAATAAAACAGGTTGTGTATACTCCCTCTCCCTCAAAAGGTCTGTTGTTCAAAAACAATGTCACAGCCCTGACTGGTGTGGCTGAGTTGGTTTGCATGGTCCTGCAAAGTGAAAGGTCACCTGTTTGATTCCTGGTCAGGGCGCATGTCTGGGTTGTGAGTTTGGTTCCAGTCAGAGTCTAAGAGGCAATTGATTGGTGTTTCTCTCCCTCTCTTTCTCCCTCCCTTCCCCTCTCTCTAAAAATTAAAATAAAATAAAACTTTTTTAAAAACACAGAATAATCAAAATGCGTGGGACTCTGAGTGTGTGTGTGGTTTGTGTGCAGCGGAAAGAACAAACACCTGGATTTGAATACCAAACCAGCCAACTTCTTGCCTTAACCTCTCGGCTCCCTTTTTAAACTCTAAGTGGGGGCCGTGTTCTCTACTGGTTTTCTTTCTACTTCTCTAAACATCCCTTTTATTTTGGGGGGAAGTCGTCCCTTGCTCCCTCCTTAACCTTTGGTAGATTCCATTTTTCTCCCCTTACACCCTTTTACCGGGAAGCATCACTAGAAAGTCGCACCCATTTAGGGATCTAACTGCTATCTATACAGAGTGATTCCCAAATACGTCACCAGTCCTGTCTTCAATATTCAAAACACTTAAAAATTAAAAAACAACAACAACAGAACTTTGGGTCAGAGGTTCTTCCTTGACCAATCAACTGTAGCTATGGGGTGTGGTCTGTACGCGCATAGCAACTCCCCTAGAATCACAGAGCTGCAGGAGGGGAAGGGGAGCTTACTAGAGGAGATCTAGATTGCAGCGCTGGACGGACCAGCACTGAAGTCCCCGTTGAGGATGTTCCTGTCTGGATGTTCCACACGTACTTCACCTTCTTCTGAAAAACTGACTGTCCTCCTGTTCTCCTGCCTCGATGAATGCAGTCCCCATTTACCAAGTCACCCCAACTATAGATCTGAGAGTCATTCTAGAATTCTTCCTCTTTTTAAAAAAAAAATTATTTACTTTCAGTGAGAGGGGAATGGAGTGAGAAGGAGAGGGAAAGAAACATCAATGTGTGGTTGCCTCTTGCACGCCCCCAACTGGGGACCTGGCCCTCAACCCAGGATGTGCTCTGACTGGGAATCAAACCAGGAACCTTTGTATTCACAGGCCAGCACTCAATCCACTGAGCCACACCAGCCAGGGTTAGAATCCTTCCTCTTTATCACCAGCCCCGATATATCCAATTACTTACCATGTCCCGCTAATTCTACCTTCTGAATACTCACCCTCTCCATTTCTAGTGCCGTTTTCTGAGTTCAGGCCGTCCTCATAGATCACCTGGGATATGACAATAGATTCTTAGCTGGTCTCTCTGTGCCTTATCTTGCTCCCCTAAGCCATTCTCCTCACTGATGGCCTTTGTCTTCCTGAATGATATAGATTATTTTCTGATTATATTAAAAATACATGATCATTTGCTCTGGCTGGTGGCTCAGTTGGCCGGAGCATAGTCCCGTTCGCCAAAAGGTGGTGGGTTTGATCCTTGGTCTGGGCATATTCGAGAGGCACCTGATGGATATTTCTCTCTCACATTGATATTTCTCCCTCACTCTCTCTCTCCCTTCCTCTGTCTTTAGGAATCAATAAACATGTCCTTGGGTGAGGATTTTTTAAAAAATAATCATTTAAATTATCAGTCAATACAGAAAAAGAACAAGGAAGAATGTAAGCACTGCCTGAAATTTCACCACCGTGAGATAACTATGCTATCACTTTGGTAACCACCCTCTCTTGCATGTCTTTATTCCTATTAAAGCACATTACATGTATTTGATTTATGAGACATGTATATGTCATTTGTGAGATACGTATGTCACAGGCCATGTCCTGCCTTAAACACCAGGCTCTATAATGAGGAGTTGCTTATAGTTAGTTCCTTTGCAGGTACCACGTGATGTGTTTCTCATCTCTCTGCCTTTGCCTACGCTCGAAACACCCTGTGTTCGTTTCCCACTACTGCCATGAACTGTGTGGCTGGCACAGCAGGAGTTTATTCCCTTACAGCCCTGGAAGCTAGAAGCCGGCAATCAATGCGTTGGAAGGACTGTGATCCTTCCAAAACCTCTAGGACAGGGCCCTTCCCTGCCCTGTAGCACTTCTGGTGGCCCAGGCACTCCTTGGCTTGTGTGGCAGCTTGCTAACCAGTGTCTCTGTCTCCACACGGCCGTCTCCCACGTCTGTCTCTGAGTCTTCACATGGTGTTCGCCCTGTGCATCTGTCACTATGTCCAAATTTCCCTCTTGTAAGGCTACCATTTGGTCATATTGGATGCAAGGCCCCACCTTACTCCAGTATGGCCTTATCTTAACTAGTCACATCTGCAGTGACCCTGTTTCTAATTCATCACATCTACAATGGCCCTTTCAAGCACTGGAGATTAGGATTTCAACATACCTTTTTTTTAGGGTGACAGAATTCAACTCACAACATACCCTTTTCCATTTTCTTACATGACCAACTCTCTTCAACGTTCACAGTTCAGCTGAGGCGTCATATTTGCAAGGAAGTTTTCCCTGAAGCCCCTAGCTGGGCCTGTGTTCTTCCACAGCAGCTACATTAGCATGGTGAGTTCTAGGAATTATCTGTATAGAAATAATTTCCCTTCCTTAGACTACAGGAAGGTAGGGGCTGTATCTCCCCTCTTTAATATGCTCTGTACTTATCTCTTATATAAATTAGTTCAAAGCTGAGTGGGCTGGAGGCTCAAATACAGGGACTTAAAGAAGAATAGAAGTTTATTTCTCTCCTGCATGGCAGTCCTGAGTTGAGCTGTCCGGGTTAGTACAGCTTCTGCCCTCACACCGCCATCTGAGAACGCTGGTTCCCTCCGTATTGTTGCTTCTCCGATGTAAGGACTTTTTCCTCATCTTGATGGAAGCGGAATAGCAGGCCCATTCCTACCTGCAGGAAAGGACGAGAGACCGGAAAGGCACAGCCAATGTCTTCAAATTCAGACCCAAAGTAGCCCTTCTGTCTTCTGCCCCTGGGAGAACTAAGTCATGCATCGCCACACCTTGAAAGGCAGTCTGGAGGTGTGTCTTCAGGTGAGCAGCCATGAAAAAGCAAACACTTCTCCTGAAGTCTGGCCCAGCTTCATACAATGGCAACAGCTGACTTGTAATGACAGAAGGAATTTATAGAGGCATCTAGAGAGATTAGTTATGTCTTTTTTAACCCACCTAGAATGCATACGAATGAGGTTTGTCACAGAAGTGTCAATATATTACACTGGGGCATCGATCATCTCCAGTGTATGTAGCATATTATCTTTCTGGGATGGAACAACTCTGAATTTCAAAGTTTATCCACAGTATTGACCTCAGACCCAGGCAAGAGGATGCCACTCTTTCGGAGGGCTGTGCTCTGGCCTTCTTTCCGGCCCTTCCCTGCCTTCCCAGCCTGAGGGATTGTGAGACAAAGGATAGTCTCACCTGGAGGCTGGGCACGCCCTCTCTTCTAGACCGTGTTCGTGTCCACTGGGGTTTGCTGTCCAGGTGGCCCAAAGCCCGCACAGGCCTTTTTCCTGAGACTAGAACCATGCTGGCCTCTTTCAGAGATCTCCCTTCTGGGTAGAAGAGAAAACCACTGGCACATTCACTCTTGAATACAAGACACGATGGAAGGGCTGCCAAATGCCGCAGGTGTGGATGGAGGTGGGGTGTCAGAGATGCCCGCACGGGCCCCCACAGGGCCTGTGAAGATGGCAGCAAGATGGCATTTCATTAAATCAAATGCTAGCTTGGTTTTTATAGACACTCACTGTCAAGTTGAGGATGTTCCCTTCTATTCCTATTTTTCTGAGAGGTTTTTTCTCAGTTATTAAATGGGGCTGGACTTTGCCATCTCCTGGCAGCAACCGTATCCCTTGGCTTGTGGCTGGTCACTTCAGCCTCCCCTTCCATTGTCTGTGCTCCCGCATCCTCGGTGTGCACCCCATCTCCCTCGGCCTCTCACCTCTCACTTGTGATGTGAGAAGTCACTCGTGATTATCCTTAGGGCCCACCAGGATGGTCTCCTCATCCCAAAATCCTCACTTAATCACATCTGCAAAGACCCTGTTTGCCAAATATTTATGGGCCCAGAGATTATGATCTAGTGTCTTCAGAAGCCGCTACTCAGCCTGCCTCGTGCTTTGAGCTTTTCAAGCTGGGCCACCGTCCTCTTCGCTCTCCCAGGGAATAAGTGCGTGAACGCTGGATCTGTGCTCCTAGTCCCACAGGTCTCTCCGGCTTTGTTCTTTTTTTTTTTCCTCCAGTCTATTTTCTCTCTGTTGTTCAGCTTCGGTGATCTTCATTCTTCTTCTTTAAGTTCACTGGTTCCTTCCTCTGTCCCCTCCATTCTACTGTCTAGCCCATTCACTGAGGTTTTTGTTTTGGTTATTTTTTGGTTATAAAGTTCTATTTAGTTCTTCTTTAAATTTTCTATTTCTTTTCTGAGACTTCCTGTTTTTTTCAAATCACTTGTATTTATTTATTTGATTTTTTTGAGAGAGGGGAAAGGAGGGAGAAAGCAAGAGAGGGAGAGAAACATTGGTCAGTTGCCTCTCACATGCACCCAACCAGGACCTGAACCCACAACCCAGGCATGTACCCTGACTAGGAATTGAACCAGCAAATTTTCACTTTGCAGGACGACGCCCAACCAAGTCACACAAGCCGGGGTGAGACTTTCTATTTCTTTCCTTAAACTTCAATTTTTTTATTTTATTTTAAATAGCTTCTTACTTACCCATTGATGCATTTTTAATGATGCCTACTTTAAAATCTTTGTCATATAATTCTAACATTTCTGTCATTTTGGTGTTGGTATCTATTTATTGTATTTAAATTTTTAATTTATTGACTTGAGAGAGAGGGAGAGAAAGAGAGAGTTAGTTGTTGTTCCACTTATTTATGCATTCATTTGTTGATTCTTGAATGTGCCCTGACCGGGGATTGAACCTGAAACCTTTATGTTTCAGGAGGACTCTAACCAACTGAGCCACCCAGTCAGGGTGTCTTTTTTCTTTTTTCCAATCATTTGGAGATTCTCCTGGTTCTTGGTGTGATGACTGATTTGTAACTGATACCTAAATATTTTCTCTTTTTAAAATTATTTATGTATTTTTTTAGAGAGAGGGACAGGGAAGGAGAAAGAGAGGGAGAGAAACATCAATGTGTGGTTGCCTCTTGCATGCCCCCTACTGGGGACCTGGCCTGCAACCCAGGCGTGTGCCCTGACTGGGATTCCAACCAGCGATCCTTTGGTTCGCAGCCTGTCACTCACTCCATTGAGCCACACCAGCCAGAGCTCAGCATCTTTCTGCCAGGCTCAAATCTCCCAGGGCCATTTGGATGCGGCACCCTCCTCCTAGCCTGCCTCCTCCCAGAGAAGGGGACAAATCATGCTGATGTGGCAGAACTGAAGAGTTTAGCAAAAAGAGTTCATGATTGCATTCTGCTTAGCTCAGATATGTCTGGGAGAGCTCTTCCAAAGCCAAGACAGGCAGTTTCCTGGAAGAAGAAGGCTTCGTTTCCTGGACTGGCTCCTCAGCTGGTTACTCAATGACCCATAAAGCTTATAAAAATCAAGGCACTTAGGCTTCATCACTGCTATGGTATCCAAGCAACAGTCAGCCTGAGATTTCATTTGCTGATGGACAGAGAAAGATGTGCTTCAATACGTATCCTGAGTGGTGGGGGTGGGGAGAGGGTGGGCATAATGCTCTCCGGAGATGCATCTGCATTCTCACATGTGAACCGAGGCCGTGCCTACACAGACGTCCCCAACCACACTCAGTGATCTGAATCTCTGGGACTCTCCCTATATTTTTCCTTTGCCCTTTGTCTCAGCCTTGCCTCAGCCTTGAAAAGTGTGAGTTATCTCAATAACGATGTTGGATACACAGAGATCTCTTAAAGATGTGCAAGAGTTAAAGATACGTTTCTTCAAGGTCTTAAGGCAATCAAATATGATCATAGGTTCCAAAATTTGAAAGGAGACTAAAACCGTAGTTCCCAAACCAGGTATTTTCCAGTGTCTAAACGTTCAGTGGCCTGCAAACCAAATTATCTGGATTATCCCCTAAGGGATTGGTTTTTCCCCCTTTTCTCGGTGGATATCCAGATGTTGGGTCTAAGTGGCTGGAGGCCTGGAGAGGAGACAGAGACTTCACCCAGCGAATCCACTCCCCAGCCTCTCTGGATCCTCTTCACGGCCCCCACTCCCACCCTAGCTCCCCTTCACGCAGCACCAGGGCAAATTAATTTCACGCCCAAGAAGCAGTGCTGCCCTTGGCAGTTGGGTCTACACAGGCCAATTGTATATCTCTAAGGGAAAATTAGGTTGGTCATTCAGAACCATTCCTTCCTCAGAGCAGAGTACAGTACCCCCTAGCAGACCTCACAGGAGAGAAGGTCAGGCCTGGAAGTGTAGCAGCAGGTTCCAGGGGCTGCAGGAGATCAGGGCCAGGAGGCGGAGAGGGGTGTCAGGGGTGACGTGTGTATCTGATCAGCATCCCAGGGGTTTGGAGTGGAGATGGTCTGAGAAAGTAAGATCTCACCACAAACGAGAGCAGAGGCAGAGGAGAACTGAAGACTGAAGACAGGACTTTAAATGGGAGAAATACATAAAAGAGAGGGACAGGAATTGGGCCTGAGAGGAGATGGGGACTCACCCAGGTAGTAGATAACAGAGTAGAACATCCTCACTCAACTGCTTTTTGATTAGGGAAGATATCCTGGGGGTAGGGGAAGTCAGAATGTAACTCTCCCTCCCTCCTAACAAGATGCTGTTAAACTGCTCTTTTGTAGATATCCTACCAGTGAAAGGGAAGCAGTCCAGCGTGGGAAAGAGAGATTCATTCTGTCTGGAAATGAACATCATCCCCTCCTCTCTGGCGGAGTTCATGGGGACACAGCTGAACTCAAGGTCAGATTTCTACCACCACCAACTTAAACTCCTCCCCACCTGGGAAGGGGAATCTGGAGCCACACCCACACCAGACACATCTTTCCAGTTGTTAAGGAACCTGACACTGAAGGCTGGCCTGTCCCCTGGCAAGGGCACCCGCTACTGAGAGCAGAGAGGATGTGTTCCGGCTGGGCTGGACGACAGTAGGCCTGGAGGCCGCACAATTCCGGCTGTCCCGGTTATCCGCCATTGAGAAGTCAGAGGTGGTACTGGGGAGGGCACACCCCTGAAGGGCAGCTGGGACCACACCTCTGATGAGATTCCGCTCCAGGACCATGGAGCCCGCCCATCTCAGAGCCCAGCGGCCGGTCTCCTCTAGTGTGCGAGCCCGTGGGCAGACTGGTATGGAGTCAT
The DNA here is from genome assembly GCA_004024845.1 of Tonatia bakeri. Taxonomy (NCBI): domain Eukaryota; kingdom Metazoa; phylum Chordata; class Mammalia; order Chiroptera; family Phyllostomidae; genus Tonatia; species Tonatia bakeri. The sequence goes on from PVIA01012930.1 coordinate 21,834, forward strand.
CCCCCGCTTGCCCTCTCTGCTTCTCTGTCTGTCCCTCTCTTCCCCTCCTCGCTCTCATGCTCTCTGTCCCCCACCACCGTTTGCGTCATTTCAACCCTGATTTTTCTTCTTTTCTTTCGAATCTCCTCCATAGTTTTCCCTGTTTCTTTTCTTTCTTTCTCTCACCCCGTGTCTCATTCTACTCTCTCCCCCCATCCTCCTATTTACATTATCTCCAAAGCACAGTTTCTCCCCAGAGCTGATCTTGGAGAGAAGAGGCATTGGTATTGTTAGTGGCCAGTTAAACTTTTCCTGCAGAAGATTTCTATATTTTTCTAGTTTTTCTTTTTTTTAATTACATATATAATATATGTAATACAAATGAAAAGCTGTCATTTATTTGATGAAAAAGAAAAGAGAAAAATCCTCTTTTCTACCCCTTTGTCGCTCCCTTCCTCCCCAGCCCTGGCCCTTCCACACACCAAGTAGAGTTTTGTCACCACCTTCAGGGGTAGCCCTGCCCCCTGCCGCAGAGTTGGTGGGCTGATGACAGTTCCTGGATGTTGTCACCTCACAAGTTCAGGGATAGCATCAGGAATAGTCCCTGGTGCCTAGGCCACTTCAGCAACATGTTTCTTTAATTTTTTAAAAGATTGTATTTATTTATTTATTTTTAGAGAGAGGAGAAGGAGGGGAGAAAGAGAGGGAGAGAAACATCAATGTGTGGTTGCCTCTCACATGCCCCCTACTGGGGACCTGGCCCGCTGCCCAGGCACGTGCCCTGACTGGGAATCAAACCAGCAACCCTTTGGTTCGCAGGCTGGCACTCAATCCACTGAACCATACCAGCCAGGGCTGTTTTGTTTTGTTTTATTTTATTTTATTGGACAATACATTCACATGGCTAAAAACTGTGTGTGTGTATAGAGTGAGAAACACCCCCTCCACATGGTCTCTGTCTCTCCTGCTCACCACCGCCCCTCCCCTTCAGAGGAAACCCTTGCGACCAGTCTCTTGTGTGTCCTCCCAGATGTCTCGATGCAGAGGAAAATCACTGTGATAATATAGTCCTATTTCTCTCCTTTTTAGAGAAAAGTTAGACTACTACAGTCCTGTTCTATACCTTTTCCACTTAACGATAGAACCACAACTTTATTAATAAATGCGTATTGAGTCATTACCATGTGCCAGACACCGTGCTGGGCGCTGTGGGACATACGTGGTGAATGACACCCGAGCCCTGTGTCCAAGGATCTCCCAGTTCAGGTTCATCCACAACTAACTGCACTGTGTTTTCAATGACTCTGCTTAGAAACCCATGCTGTGCGTCAGGAGCAACGAGAGTGCAGGAGAGAAAGGAGACTCCATGCCTCCTGATGACCCAGGGCCTGCGGACCATCTGAGCTGAATACTGAGAAAAGGGTGGGATTCTGAACATACAGCGTTGGGGAGGGGGGTTCCAGGTGCTCAAAGATCCAGAGGGGGGCAAGTGCTGGCACGTAAAGGAAGTAGGAGGTTGGTGGGGTGGGAGAGCATACGGGCATGAGGTAATGTGTACGTGGGAAGTGCAGAGAATGTGGGGTCTACAGCCTGGATCCGAGTTCCGGCTCTACCCTCTATTAGCTAGTAGGTTCCTCATCTGTTAAATGGGGATGAAAATTGTTACCTTTTAACGTTGTGAGGGTTACATGAGGTGCCCTGGCTGGGTGGCTCAGTTGGTTGGAGCATTGTCCCATACACCAAAAGTTTGTGGGTTCTCTCTCTCTCTCTCTCTGTAAGCAGTTAAGGACTATGCCGTGTGAATTGTTGAGGCTGCAAATGTGAGTAGGAATTTGACCTTATATGGCCTTTGGGGAGACACAACGCAGAGTTCTGTCTCCATTCTGCAGGACTTAGAGAAGGGACTGCTGAAGGGTTTGGAACAAAGAAGTGACTTAAAGGATTGAAAAGGGAAGGAGGGAGGGTCCTATGATGGACATTTCATTAAGAGCTATAAAATAGTATTAAAATCTTATCTCTCCGTTACCAATGAAAGGCAGCCACCTGTCAAATAAATTTGTACGTTATTATGAAAATGATTTATAGTTTTACTTTCAAAAGTGGTTTGAGTTATGGGCTGTGTAACTGTATGATGGTGTCTTTGGAGTATATTGACTTATTCACTCCTCATTTGTTTATTCATCCGACCAACATTTATTCAGCATCTACAAAGAGTTAGCAGTGGTGACCCTGAAGTCAAGTTACCAAGGGATGCCACAAGGGCTGAGTGGAGGGTTCCAAAACCACTTTCTCGGGGCCTCTCCGGCATGTCATGGCAGAGAAAGCAAAACCAGAGCCTGGGAGAAGCTGTTCTCTTTCTTGAATCTCAAGATCAACAATGGTCACATCTCTGGCAGACTTCTAGCTCTTTGCCATTGGAAGGAACTGACCATGGCAGTGCTGAGGACCACCCAAGAGTCAGGCTGACAGGAGGAAGTGGTGACATCACATGTGGACCTTGACATTAGCCCAGAGAAGCCCAAGGCAGAAAATTCTCTTGCAGATAACTGGGACTGGGTGGTGTATCATTAGCTGATTCAGTTCTCTGATGGAAGTTCAAGATTAGGGGGGAAAACCCACATTCCCACGTGGCTTTCTCCCCAGATTCTCCTGCGGCTTTGCAGTTTCCTGCTTTCACAGAAGACATGGACTGAGATGTGGTATCCGCTGCAGGGCAAACCTCAGCAGCCTCTTGACTGAGCCCAGGTGGCAGAGATGGGCCCGCCTCCGCCCGGCCACCAGAAAACCCCTCGGCAACTCGGAGGCAGGCTTCTCCACCCAGACTCACACTTTCACCCAAGAGCTGGGCCCAAAATGAATCTGGGCCATGCAACATTCAGAGTAAAAATATGGGGCGTGCTGCGATGTGCCCAAGGAAGCCTTCTCAGGGACAAATAAAATGCTCTCATTGGGCAAGGGCTTGCACTGATCATCCAAACCATCTCTGAAGTGAAACAATGATCAGTCTCCAGTTCCTCACCCAGGGTGAAAGGAGATACTCCCCTGGGGAAACCCTTGTTGCTTTGCACACGAATGGGGAGTCCTTCATTTCAGAGCCATGGTTCGCTGTCCAGGAAGGCGGCACTGGGAAAGGACATGCTGACTCCCAGTTCCAAGGCCCCCGCAATAGTACTGTCTGCAAGGCCAAGTAAGCTCCATCTGCGGCCGTGCTGGGAAGGGGGCAACTCTAGCTTTAATTGTCCCCTACACACACACTCCACTCCCCCAAGGTCCCTGACACCAAGTTTTCAGATCTCCCATGCCTCAGACCACATGGCACCAAACATCCAGATGAAAAATTTAAGGAGGCACAATGACCATTTTCCTACAGGCCCCTGACATGTTAAAACAACTGGAAATCTAGGTGAGTTCGTTTTGTTTCCCTGAGTATTTTAACCAAGGGCTGAAGAGACTAAAAAATATTATCTTGAGTCTTCAGGGGGATATACCAGGCACCCTCCAAATTCCTGGAGGGACAGAACTCCCTAGGGCAATTTTTTAAAGTGACAAGAACCACAGAAGTACGAAATCAGTCACATTGATTGTGAAACATCTAATATTCCATGGCGACTATGTAAAATACGTACTTTATAAGGTAGAACTCTAAACTCAGAAAACTATGAATATTTTGCTATGATCTGCTGAAAATGACTCTTCAACCTCATGTCTTGTGGAGATCCCTGCCACCGTCACTCCCGGGTAATCCGTTCCCCAGGCCCCAAGCCCCGAGCCCCCACTGCAAGCGTTTTAGATGAAACATCTACTGGCGGGCTGGACTGTAAAGTAACTGAATCGGTTTAACCGTGTGGCTGATCCTTGACCTGACTATTCAGGACGTCTCCTTAGATCTCCCTTTGACCTGGCCGGGGCACATCCGGGCCTGCCCGACACAGAGAGTCCGTGGATAATTCGGCCAGGCAGACCACCCAGAGGACTAGGTGGGGGCAGAAAACAGGCTCAACCCTGGGAGATCTCCATGAACTATCTCCCCCATCCAAAGAGACCACCTCTCAAAGCTGCACCGGAAGGAGTTCAAGACAAAAGCCAATGAGAAGGGGCTCCTCTCACCTCCAAAAACAACCACCCACCAGGTTCTGCCTCCAGTGTATTCACCTACCCACTTGCTTCCCTGCACCTCACTGAACTACATGAGATAAAAGGTGTGAATGTATACAGGCACTTGCAAAAATAAAAAGTCCTGGGCAAACACAGAAGGTCCGTGCCACAGCTGGGACTCAAATCCAACCCAGTGACTCAAAGTCCAGGGCTCATACTACGCCACCATAGCTGCAGAGCATCCAGGGAACACCGTCTCCAGCCAGGGCGAGGCCAGGGCAGGTGAGAGAGCCTGTGAGCTGGCTTGACTTGCTGGGATGGGGAGTGTGACCGGGAAACAAAGGCAGATCCCAACGCTCCCTCGGCTCAGGGAGCAGCTACAGAAATAGCACGGAGTTTCCTTCCTCTTGAATATTAAAATGCCTCATTATGCTCTCTCCACGTCCCAGATTATGAGATGAAGCTGGAAATTAGCATTCTGTTCCAACGCACTATGGCACCTACATTTTGGGGGTTGAAATGATGGTTTTTAATAAGCTGGCTCCAGGCACCTGTCACCCATAATGGAAGTTCTGCTTGAGAAAATAGGTTGCATCTTATTAAAAGACTGCAAGGCAATACATTTTTGGAGTCATAACGCAGCTTCCAAATCAGGATTCAGGAGAACCACTTCCATCTTCTGGCACCCACCCCAGTGCCATGGGGCCCTGCTAACCCTGACCAGTGGCCTCAGTCATAGTTTTTCTTTGCTCTCATTCACTGCTCTTGCGTTCGGGGGAGTTTGGTGAGATCCACACAGAAATAAGCTGCAGATGCGACGGTCCCAGAACTGGATCAGGAGGGGGAGGCCACAACGAGAACCAGAGCCGTGAGTTTTAATGCCCTGCTATTAGCAAACTCAAATTCCTGCTGTCTCAAGGATCCAGGTCATTAAGACTTCAAAATAAGCTCACTATAGAAATTCAAATGAATATAATTGTATCCATCAATGTGAGATTCTTCTTTTTCTTAAAGCTGACCACTTACACCAATTCTGGGGAATTGAGACTGGCACACGGATAACTTGATTTTTAAATATATCACATAATAAAGTTAAAGATATGCCTGCCTTATAATCCACAGGTTCTATAAGAAATAAGTCAATGTGCCCACCAAGAGACCTGTTCAAGAATATTCACAGTAGCTCTGGCCAGTGTGGCCCAGATGGTTTGCGTGGCATCCCATACACAGGAAGTTTGCTGGTTCGATTCCCTGTTAGGGCACATGCCTCAGTTGTGGATTCGATCCCCAGTCAGGGTGCGTGTGGGAGGCAACCAGTCGATGTTCCTCTCCCACGTTGACGTTTTCTCTCCCCCACCCCTTCTCTCTTGGATGAAAATAAAATAAATCTCTTTTTAAAAGAATATTCACAATAACTTTATTCATGATAGCTAAAAATAGAAACAACTCAAGTGTCAAGAGGTGAATGTCTTATACAGAAGGCCAACAGATACAAGAAAAGACGTTCTACATCATTAATCATCAGGGAAATATGAATCAAAGCCACAATGAGATATCATCTCACACCTGTTAGAATGGCTATTATCAGAAAAGCAAGAAATAACTTGTTTGCAAGGATGTGGAGAAAAAGGAACTCTTATTGTTGGCAGATGTAAATCGATGCAGCCACTATGGAAAATAGTATGGTGGCTCCTCAAAAAGTTAAAAATAGTACTAACAGCCCTGGCTGGTGTGGCTCAGTGGATTGAGAGACAGGCTGCAAACCAAAGGGTCGCCAGTTCGATTCCCAGTCAGGGCACATGCCTGGGCTGCAGGCCAGATACCCAGTAGGGGGCGTGCAAGAGGCAACCACACATTGATGTTTCTCTCCCTCTCTTTCTCCCTCCCTTCCCCTCCGTCTAAAAATAAAATAAATAAAATCTTTAAAAAAATAGTATCACCATATAACCTAGCAATTCCACTTATGGGTAGTTAATCTAAAGAAAATGAAAACACTAGCTTGAGAAGATACATGCACCCCATGTTCATTGCAGCATTATTTATAATAGCCAGGATATGGAAGCAATCTAAATGCCCATCGATGGATAAAAGGGTAAAGAAAATGTAATATATACATATATGTATATATGTGTATATGTGTACATACATACATGTACATATATATGAATATTATTAAGCAATAAAAAGAATGGAACCTTGCCATTTGCAACCACATGGATGGACCTGGAGGGCACTATGCTAACTCAAATAAGGCAGACAGAGAAAGACAATTACCATATGATCTCTCATATACGTAGAATCTAAGAATAAATTTTTTGCAATTGTAAAGCCAAGCTCATAGATGCAGAGGACAGATTGGTGGTTTTCAGAGGGGAGTGGGGGGAGGGGCAGTGGGAGAAATGGGTGAACTATTTTTGGGTTTGTTTTTTTAATTTAAATAAGTTAAATTTTAAAGATTCAGAATGGCAGTTATCTCTGGACTGCTACAGTTGAAAGGGGCAGGAGGGAACCTACAGAAGGGCAGGAAACGTATATCTTGTTCTGAATGGTCACGTGGGTAAATATTCCTCAAGCCACACACTGAAGATTAAAAAGCACTTTACTGAATTATGTTTTACCTTAAAAACAGGGGGAAAGCTGTTTTATAAAACACCCACAGTATATTTTTCTGACATACAACGATGCCTTTGATATCTTCCTTCATCAGATATTAAAAACCCAACTTTATCTTGATCTTAATAAAACAAGAAGTGAAATGCCAACAAAGTTTTTTGAAATCACAGCTGAACCGTGTGCAGTGCTTGTGGCAGTCTTTTATCTGAAGCACAACAGGAAGTGACAGTGGTGACAACCAGTTGGAAGGTTTTTTCCCTCTCCTCCAGCATCCCAGGGACTGAGCCCAGGCTCTGGGCCAGCACCCAGCACCACGCAAGTTAGTGCCGATCAAACGGGACTCAGACACTAGACACCACTCCACGCTCTCCCACGTCCTCCTGCTCCGTCATCCGTCATCCGGGACAGCAGCTGTCCCTGCTGCCTCCAAGTCCTACTTGCTGTCTTTTAAAGTGAAAAAGTAGATTACAAAACGAATCTTTTTCTGAGATTTAAAAAAAAAAAGTGCATGCTGTGTAAAACATCCCACTTCCATTTCACTTGAGCTCTTAGATAAATCAGCTGTTTGTATGCCAATTTTAACTCTTTGTAAATCTCTCCTACCCTATTTTTATTCCTCTTTTACTCACTGGGAAGATTCAAAGCTGCAGGAGTGCAACTACAACGGGAAAACATTTCCTTAGCCAGGGTTAGCCCTGTGGCGGGGAGGAAAGGGACGGGCTCTTTTTTTTTTTTTTTTAAAATCTCATTACTAGCTGTCAAATATTTACTTTTGGTCTCTCTGAACCAAAGATAACGTCCTAGCAAGGTAGGAACCAGTCCGGTCTGGGCTGGCCCCCACCCCTTCCCCACATCCTTCACCTTTCCCCTGCAGTGTTCTTTTCCTGTGTACACAGATACAGGCTTGTGGGAGTGTTAAAATCTGAAGAATAAAACACAAATTTTAAATGCTGAACTTAGCAATATTTTCATATATATACATGAAAACAGAACATTTCAGGCACCCTAAAATGTCATTTTTGTTCCCTCTCCATCAATACCTGAAAGGGGAAAACTTTAACCTAAAAATAAAAAAATAGTAGATTAAACTCCCATCTTCCTATCAAACACACCTAGGGACATAGCAATGTTCTCTTTCTCACCTATGAGTTATTTTAACAAGTAAACATGGAAATAATTAGAATATTGGAGAAATGCCTTTCCAAATGATGGCATGCCTAGAGGACTAGATATTATGCACTCACTAAAATCATGCTTTGGAAGGATATTTAATAACACTGAGAAATGTTTATAATCTATTAAAGTAAAAGGCAAGACACAAAAATGTTCATGCAGAAGCTCAATTTCAAAACTCCACACTGTACAATAAAAAAACAACGAAAAAAGAATACAACCCAAGATTATTAGCTTTGGACAGTTTTACATGGTAGACTATGGGGCAGCTTTTATTTTCCTCTTCACAATATTTTAAAACATATTTTAAAATATTTTATTTATTTATTTTTAGGGAGGGAGAAAGAAAGGGAGAGAAGCATCCATCAGTTGCTTGTCTTAGGCGCCCCAACCAGGGACAGACGGACGGAAACCCAGGTACGTGCCCTTTGGCTTTGTAGTGTGACGCCAACCAACTCAGCCACAGCCAGTCAGGGCTATTTTTGAAAATCTTGACAATGAGAATGCATTATTTTTCTAATCAGGCAGGGAAAAAAGTTTTCTTTTTAAATATTCGATAGCCTAAATGACCGACTCTAGGGAGACGGTTTTCTAAGTTACAACTCACTTTGTTGTGTATTATGTATTTTTAAACAGCGTCTAGAAGACTGCTGTAACTTGGGAAATTGCTCGTAGCCTGGTAACTGTATAATGTGTTTTAAAACCAGGAAGGATACAACCAAGCCGCGGAGGGGAGACATAAAAAGTAACTCACAACAGTTATTGTGGGTTGTAAAACATGAATACCGGAATAAAGAGTGGAAAAATTTAAAAAGGGTTCTTTACTAAAAGTTTTAAAAATATGTGTGTGTTTAAGCCCCCATATTCTATTTTCTGCGATCTGGATAAGTTTTGGGTCTTTTTAGGATTTTTCAAGCACGGGAATGTTGGGGACAATTATTTCAATGAATTTAGTCTGAAGCTTTTGAGTGGCGCGTAGACGCGGCCTCTTCGAATTCAGATTTCACAGAGACAAGGACAAATGCTGCAAACCCTTAGCTTTCCCAAATGCCAGGGCCGAACTAACGCAAAACCACCCTGGTGCCAAGGACTTAAGACCATTTCTGGGAACCCCACTCCGAGAAACCTTCGCATCTATTTTTCCAAGTGAACGTCCCCACTTCCGACGGAATTATTTCTCCTGCACAGAGCTGAGTGGAGGGGAGGGCGGGGATGGGAAAACGGAATGGCCAGCTAGAGTTGAGAAGCCTTCTCGCAGCTTCTTTCCCCGATACTCCGGCCACGCAAAGTCCCTGTTGCTCAGGATCCTCTTGGTCCCTGAGGGACCACTTGCCACTTGCCGTGGCCCCACTTGCCCTAAAAGATGCGGGCCAGGTCCATGAACTTGGCCCGGGCGCCCACACCTCTCTTCCCCAAAGGCGGGGTTCCAGGGCCCGGAGAATCAAGGCGGGGTAGCAGGGTATATATTTGCCCGCTTTGGTCCAAATCCTGCGGCAGATGACAATGGCCAAATCGGAGGAAGGGGGGGGCGGGGCGGGTAGAACCTGGAGAGCACTATGCTGCCAACTCCCGCAGGCCCCTAAGGATCTGCCTCTGGGCGCTTTAACTGGCCCCAGATAAGGAGGCCGGGAGCTTTTCCTTGGCTCGCCTGGGTCTGGTGCCTTTAGCCGGTCTCTGGGCAGCCCTCCTCGCCGTGGCCGCGGCTCCCGCGCCGGGACCGGACCTGCACCAGACTTGGAACAGTCTCCGCGTCTCCCCTCCCGCCAAGCGCGACCAGTGCCCCTTAGACTAGATTTTATTGAACCAGGAGAAGACCCGGGGTCGCGTCTTTGATCCTCCCTGGCTCCGGGATCCAGAGAAAACAAAAGCACCAATTCCGTCTCAACGCGCGGCTCTGCCCAGCCTGGCTGAGGGCGGGTCGCTGCGTAGGACGCGCCAGGTTCACCGGCTGGCGGCTCGGGGCTCAAGCCGGTATTTCCTCCGCCAGGGACCGCGTGGGCAGGGAGGGAGTGTCCTATTTACCCAAGTTTAAGTCTGCAGATCCCGCGGAGGCCGAGGGCTGCGCGGGGCTCGTCTGCCACCCGCTGGGATTGCTCCCGCCGAGAGAGGAGCCCTTTTATATTAGAGGCGACGGCCTCGGGATGACCTGCTGGAATCTTCTTTAATAATTCATCTGTTAGCTATTATTCGTTTGCTATCCATGCATTTGGTTATGCTGATCATTTTTTTTTTCAAAAAAAAATAGAGAATTGTCTTGCCTAAAAATAAGGTCTGAAAACATGAATTACGAATGAGTGAAAATGGAAAAGTTACATTATGTTGATCCTGACTAAACTATTGGTTTCCCTTGCTGTATGGCCTCAATAATCGGGTTTTAAAATGCAGACCTGGAGAGTTGTCCGCGAAGGCAAGGATCCGAAGCTGGCCGGTACGGCAGTGCAGGCTTGGGTGGGAGAGGCCTGCCTCTCACGTTTCGGATCCTTCGACAACCCTCGTCCGCGCCTTTCCCTCCACCCACCCGCCTCAGTCCTCGTCCAGTTCCCGGAGAGGTAAAGGAATGTTTACGGCCTGACCCAAGTTCAACGACAAAACCCTGCCTGTGGGGGGAAGGGTAGCGACCAACAAAAACCCACCAGACAAAGCCCCGGCTCAGGCCCGGGGTGTGAGGGTGCGGAGGGCGGCAGGCTGGGCCTGCCCAGGATCGGGGAGCCCCGGGTCCACTGGAGTCGAGTGTGCACCGCCCCTGCTCTCCCAGACCCGCCTCCCTGTCCGCGGCCTGGGTCCCGCGCGGTGCCGCCGGCACTGCTCCGGGTCAACGCCGGCTGCGCGCCGCCCGGGTGGGAGCGGGGCGGTCCCAGTCTGCACGGGGAAGATGTCTGAGCACAGAGCGAACTTCTCCCGAGGCTGGACTGGGTGAGGACGCCCCTGCCTCTTCCCCGGCGCATCCAGAGCCCGCGGCCAGACTGCCGGACGTCCTCCCGCTGCGGGCTGTGTTCTCCTGCTCCCTCGCCGAGTTTCGCTCCCATCTTCCCTCCAGGACTTGATACTCTAAGCATCTAAGTCCTTCTGCAGCACAACCTTTTCTGGGAAGCCTTTCCAGATGCCATGGGGAAGGGGGAAGCTTTCTCACCCCCTCTTCCCCTTCTGCTCCACCTCACGACGTCAGAAATACAGCGCTGGCCTCAGGCCCCATCCGAGGAAGCTGCAGGCTCAGGCTCTGGGTGGAAGGAGAGACAGGACCGGGTGGGAAGGGGGATGGCGTTCCCACTGTCTCTCCGCCAGCCTCCCACCTCCAACGGAAGGCTTCGCATGCAAAATGAGTAGTGGATTGAAAAAAAAATCCGTTTCTGTTTAATCCCCTGTGTTTGCACTTACGCAAACCTGCCCAGGGCACCCTGCAGGAGCTGGGTCTGGGGAGTTGGAGTGCACCTGTGCGGCATCAGGGGCTGGCTGCAGATGGACACAGGTGTGCGCCGGGCCTGGAGGGATCTTGTGAGGAGAGGTGAGCTGGGGGCAGGGAAAAGGCTGCGCTTCCTGTTCTCTTCTGCTGGTGTAGGCACAGGAGCTAAGACGTTAAGAGCTCCTGCTTTGGGGGCCAGCTCTGCCACTGTGCCCTGAGTGACACCACTCAAGTAACGTAGTCTCGTGTTTTTAAATTTTTGTAACGTGTTCACACAGTTGCAGTTTTGTCAATATGGGGCAGTCACTCTGAGGGGGCATGGGCAGGAGCTGGCAGGAGGGGGGGAGGGTTGGGTGAGCCCTAAGCGTGCCTATAGACTACCTTGCCACCCGAAGACCAACAGTGCCAGTGGCTAGGGACGTGGGTGTGCAGCCCCACATTACTCCTGCGCCAGGTCCTGAATTCCTGCGCACATGTGCGGGGGAGGGGGGGCGCCTGGGAATGTCCCCGGGTTGTGCCTCAGATCCTGGCCCTCAGTGGGCTTTCGAAGAGGGCACCAGAAGGTGGGAGAGAGTGTAGGGGGTTGGAGATTACGGTGCACTGATTTATCATTTAAATGGCCAGAATCTTTTGCTTAAGGATTAGTTAGTAAATCATGACTGTCATTACACTTAATTTTTGCCCCGTTTTCAAAGTAGGCAGTTTGTAAAGTATTGTTGTGCCTTTAAATAAGAATAATAACCATAACAAACTATTAGTTTTTTCTGTGCCAGGACTCCATCCAGTTGGAGACAAACGTGAAGTCATATGGGGGCTTGTGCTGGCGCTTACTCCTCCACCCCACCCCCCCCTCTCCCCGTGGAGGCCGCACCAACCCGCGTGCTGCGAAGGACTTTCTTTGTCCCTTTCTGCCCTGGCCGCTTCCTCCTTTCTCCAGAAACCCAAAAGGAGGGGCCGCCTCCTGGGTGGTCACTGGGAGAGCCTGAAGACTGCCCTTCCTTGCCCACCCAGAGAGCTGAGACATCCAAATTTCTAGGAGGACCCCTCCAGAACCCCCCCCAGATGGGTACAGACTGAGAGAGTGGTACCTTGTTAGGGAGAAAAGCAGTCTTGATAGGGAAATGGGGCCCGTCTCTGGTCAGGGAAATGGGTGCATAGCACCCTTGTTCTCTCTGCAAAGGCCAGGATCAGATTCGGTTTGCCACAAGGCCCTGAGCTCCGCAGGTCTGGCCCAGGGGGATTCAGCCTCGAGTGGTGCAGGGGTAAGCTCGAGCAACTTAAGCTAGAGGAATAATGACAGGAGCGCGGCTTTGGGTGCCCCTCTCCCAGCAGAGTCTGACACGAGGCTTAGCAAGAGGGCACCACAGTCCGAGGCTCCGCATCTCGTGGTTGCGTGTGAGTCAGTGGGGAAAAAAACATAGTGTCCTCTCCTCAGTGCAGACTGCGAGGCCTTCTCGCCTTCCCGCCAACCTCGGCGTCTCCAGCCCGTCGCTGTGTCACCGTGTCACTGTGTCCCTTCCCCGGCAGCTTGGCCTCCTCCCTCCTTCCCAAGGCCAGCAATGTGCCCCCCTTCCCTCACCTTCCTCCCTTTTCCCATAAAACTTTCAGAATGAGGTGGGGGAGGCGGTGAACGCCCGCCTGAAACTTCAAGTTCAATGGCATTGGCCCTAATTCTGTCCTCCGCTCTGGGGGCCGGCTAGACGCTTCCTTTCCCTTTCCATCATTCCGGGGGTGATTGAACTCTTCTTGCTTCCTCTCTCTCTCATTTGAGGGGCAATTTAGGGGAGGGGGCAGTGGTGGAACTAATTTTTTCTCCTTTTGCTCCCACCTCCGCCACCCTCTTTCTACACAGAAGTAACTAGTAGCTGAGAGAGAAAGAAAGGTTGGCATCCTCACTGGATGTTGTTACATCTCCAGGGCCTGGCCTGGGAGGCGGTGGGGGTGGGCCCC